>ML792014.1:122808-136971 GCA_009831015.1 Picea engelmannii
AGAAAAATTTCTTCCCTGACAAACTGTATAACACCTGATCAATGAATGGTAATGGAAAGTGATCTTTTTGAGTAGCTTTATTTAAGGCTCTATAATCCACACATACTCTCCATTTCCCATTTTTCTTAGGAACTATTACCAACAAGGAAACCCATTCATTGTCTGATATAGGATATATAAACCCTGCGTTCAACAATTTTTTAAGTTCTTCTTTAAGGATTTCTCTTAAATTAGGGTTCATTTAGCGTTGAGATTCACAGATCGATCGACAATCTTCCTTAATATATATTTGATGAGTACATAATTCGGGAGAGATTCTTTTCATATATGTATAGTCCCATGTGAATGATTCTTTATTTTCCAGAAGTAACTTCATTAATTGTTGTGTTTCAGCATCTGTCAGGTTAGGGTTTATGTTCAATGTTTTGCCAGGTTCAATTAATACTGGTATGCTTTTAGAAGAGATGGTGGCAGATGTTTGAGGTGGGTTTTCAGAGTTAAGGTTTTCCTGATTATCTAACTCCAACAGTGTAACTAGTTGGTTATGAGTTTCTGGAGTCACAGAGGAGGGTTCACAAATAAAATTATTAATTACTTCATCCTCAGTGGCATCTTTAAGGCTTAAATCTTGTCCGATAGTCAAGATGGGTTGAGTAAGTTGATCATCAAAGTCTACCCATACTGAATTATCATTATTAATCAAGGGTGTAGCATAAGGGTAGAGGGTAAGTTGTTTAGTTTCGTAACCATTGGAAATTGTCATTGAACTTGATCTACAGCTGATAAAAGCATATGTTGTGGCTAGCCAAGGCCTGCCCAAAATTAGAGGGTGGCCCCCCAACTTTGTTTTAGATTGTAATACCACAAAGTCAGCTGGATAATTCCAGGATTCCATTGAGATAATTAGGTCTTCAATGACTCCCTCTGGTTTAATTGTGGATCGATCAGCTAATTCTAGGATAGTTGGGGTGTCTCTGGTTTCATTTTGTAATTGTAACAGTTGTGAGGTTTCCAGAGTCATAATATTGATAGAAACACCTAATTCTACCAAGACTCGAGGGATTATCGTTTTTCCAATTTGTACTGAGACGGTAGGGTGGCCGGGATAACCATATTTAACTGGGGGAACTTTTCCTGACATTAGTGCAGACAAGTCACCCATAACATGGACTGTGAGGGGATCCTTAATTTTCCTACCAGGTTTCTTAACACAAATGTCTCGCATAGTCCTAGCATAAATTGGTACATCTCAGAGTGCTTGTAATAGAGGAGTTTTGACATAAAGATTTTGTAATTCCCCTAGAATATTGAAAGCAAGTGGCTTAGGCATTTTAGTCAAAGCTAAACGCTAAGGAAATGGTGGTTTTTCTATTTCAGAAGCATTGTTAGAGGATGATTGTACCTCTTCAGGTACATCATGATCTTTTGTTTCCTCTTTATCAGAAGAGGTAACATCAGCTATGATAGGTTCTACTATTCTCCCAGATCGTAAATGAATATCGTTGCACTGCGGAGGGAGAAGAGAAAATGTAGGCTGGTTATGAATATCAATGCACTGCACAGCTTTATTATTGGGGTTAGGGTTAGGTTGTACAGGTAGCTGGGGTCTCATCATTTGATTGTTAGGTGGAGTACCTGATGGTAAGGAGAGTGGTTGCAGAAATTGTGATTAAGGTAATTGATTTGGGAAGGGGGGCTATTGTCCTCTCCAATTTGGATTCCATTGGTTCTGATATGGTTGTTGTTGTTGTGGAGGCCAAGGAGTCCACATTGACGGATCAACAAAGGGTGGGTTAGTTTGTTGCATGGGTGGGTAATTCATTTTATTTAGATATTGAATTTGATTATAGGGAGGGTAACTCATTTGATTGAAAGAAGGATAGTTATTCCAATGATTAGAAAATGTAAATGGCATGTTAGGATTCATACCTTGTCCCCGCGGTTGCCATTGCCTTCTCTGTGTCAGCAGATAGACAACTTCATCTTCTTCATCAGTTGGTTGTAATGCTGCCTTGATTCCTGGTAGAGAAGGACATTGTTGAGTCTCATGATCTTTATCACAGATGGTGCAGATTGGCTTTTTGTCCAATGGACATTCCCTTCGCGGGTGCTTGTCTCTGCATTTAGAACAAAAGATGGACAGGGTTGCTTCTGCTTCTGCTTGCTTCTTTTGAATCTGCAGGGTGTCAATTTGTGAGCCAAATGAGCTTAACATTTTAGTTTTAAAACCTTCAAGTAAATTACCTATTTCGGCTCTTGTTGCCCCCCCACTGGCTGATTTTTGGACTCTTGAAAATGTGGTGTCCTTGTTGTTTGATCTATTTCTTGAAGCTCCTCTTGAACATATTTTGCATAGGTTAACAATTTCATCATATGATTCCATAGATATGTCCCATTTTCCAATCATATTCATCATATCTAGATAGTCATCCCTTACTCCTTTTAATAATATAGTTTTAAGAATATCTTTACTTACATTGGGGTGACTGGATCTTTGTAGATTATACTGTAGCCTTTCTACAAATTCCTCCACATTTTCATCCTCCTTCTGCATCATCTTAAATAGTTCCTCCCTTTTTCTCTTATTCGGCAATAGTCCTGGTATTTATTCAGGAATTTCTGTTTCATTTGGTCCCATTTTGTGATTACATGGCCTCCAAGACTCATGAACCATCTTAGTGGATTTCCTTTCAATGTTGCTGGAAATAGCTTTAATTTTTTAGCATTGGAAATGTAATCATAACTTCTACATAATATATCAAACTCAAAAAGGAATTCATCACGATCTTTTGAAGACAAACCATGAAAGTTAGGTAGTGTTGAGAGTGGAATGTTCTTCATGGGGGCTACCCCTCTAGGAAGATCACCAATAGGAAATCCTAATGTGGATAAAGAGTTTTCATCATTTACCTCTCCTTCAGGACCTGCCTGTTCTTCATGATGCAATTCTTCATTGTACTCATCCATGTTTTCTTCTGTCTGCTCCCCTTCTGCACTTGCTCTATCCTCAATATTTCCTGCTGGTTTCTCGACTGTCTCAGGACTCCAAACTTCTTTCCCCGTTTCAAAGTTTGCTTGAAATGAAGGCTATAATTTTGGTTTCCGAGAGTTTGGTCGTTGAGCAGCAGATTCAGACTTTGATTCAATCTCGTCAATATAAGTCTTTCTTCCTCCTCTTCCTCTGCCCCTGCCACCTGTAGGGCCAGTGTCTTTGGGGTCTCCACGTCCTCTCATGCAATCTTTGTATCTAAAAAATTATAAGTGATTTTGAAATCTAAAATTACCTTCCCCGACAACGGCGCCAAAATTTTGGTCACTATAATTGCTTATTTAACTAAACAATCAAGTGCTACATAAATTGTCAACCCAGGGAAGTCTGTTTATTTCAAAGGTAATCACGCACTATATATGCTCAATCTCAAAAGCAACTTAGAGTTGTAGTAAAAATATATTAGTCACACTTTTTCCTTGAACAAACTGAAGTTCTAACTTGAATTACAGGAAAGCAATCTACCTATTGCAGAGCTCAATGTTTAAAGAAATAATTGTCCAAAGAATCCCGGATTACATTAAAAAAATAACAACCTGGAAAAGAAATCTTTCAGGACACTGCAAAAAGGAAAGACCAGCTATCTTATAACAGAGAACAGGACCCTATTCCCAAAGAAGGAATCTTCAGCACCTGTTTCCAATCACCACACTTTTATGAACTCATTGCTAATTGAAATGATTGACACATACTGAAGACTAACTACCTCTTAATAGAGAACAGGACCCTATTCCTCAAGCAAGAATCTTCAACACCTGTTTCCGATTAGCACACTTTCATGAACTCATTACTAATTGAAATGCACTGAAGGCTAACTATCTCTAACAGAGAACATGACCCTATTCCCAAAGCAGGAATCTTCAACACCTGTCCCTGATTATCAAGATTTCATAAATTCACCAAACAAGATTGCTAACTAGAATGATTAACCATTACCCAAGCATGAATCATATGAAAACAATGTAACAATCAGTGAAGCAAAGTTTCAGCAAGACAAAGTTCAGTAAAGTAGTGTTTCAACAAAACAGAGTTCAATAAAGTAGTGTTTCAGCAAAACAGAGTTCAATAAAGTAGTGTTTCAGAAAAACAAAATTTAATCAAGGCATGAAAAGAAATAACACTAACACACTACAAAGCTAATGGGTGAATCTTGTGAATAAGGTGGGCCCTCCCTTCTCACAAGATTCCCCTGAAACGAAAGGAACTAGAGAGAAATGCTCAGAACAGTCTTTTATTCATCTGTCAACTGTATCATATTACAATCTGAAGTAAAACACGTCCCTCTCTGTAAAATCCTTTCTTAGCTAAAAAGAAGGTCCTCTCTAATGATGATTTCCTCTTATTTAAAGAGGAGAATCCCTTCGATACAATTTGATCATCCAATTACATTTGCACATCTGAATCCTATTCTTAGTCAGATCCGATTTCTATACTGGAATAGGATATCCTAGTCTCCCGTAATAGAATGCTATTACAAGTGCTAAGTGAGGTGTTGTTGTTGCAACTGGAGTAACAACTTCCTTATTTGTCTTCTTGTTACTGTTGTTGTATGATGTTTCAGCATCGCAAATCACGGGCTGTTTCAGCCACGAGATTTGCGTTCTGACTGTTTCAGCAACTTGGTCTCAGGCAGCAACAATGGTTAATGCTAGCTCAAGGTGCGGTTGTTGTGGTCAATGTAACAATTTTGTGTTGTTGTTTCGTCATCGTAGACCACAGACTGTGCAACAGCTTCTTCTGTGTGAGTTGTTGTTTCAGCATCGTAGACCATGAACTGTGTAACAGCTTCTTCTATGTGAGTTGTTGTTTCAGCATCATTGACCATGGAGAGTGTAGCAACTTCTTCTGTGTGATTTTTTGTTTCTGCATTGTAGAGAACAGAGAGTGTAACAACTTCTTCTGTGTGAGTTGTTGTTTTTGCATCGTAGTCCACAAACTGTTTCAGCCATAGCGTTTGCATGCTTTAATTATTTCAGCAGCAGGCCTCAATGCTAATTTGCAGTTCGAGTTGTTTCAACACTTATACATTTCTGATCAATGGTTAAGTACGAGAGTAATGTAAAATTATATGCAAAATAGATTAAACATATAGTAAAGAGAAGAGACATTATATACCTTTGGAAAGATAGGGTAAGGTGATAATGTGAGTTTAAATGTGAGTGAAACAAGGGTGTAAAGGTAGCAAAAAGTATGAGCAAAAAGGTACATTGTATGGTCCTAACAATAGCCACGATTATGTGTGGGAGCTTGCACCAGGGTGTAAGTCCGTTAAGCAGGTCGTCAGCGTAACTTTTCCACCCTAGCCCAGCCCTTTCTCATCACGTTGTTGTGACGTTGGATTTCATCACCAACTAGTGACTTCAGAATTCGAAGGTCTTGTTTGCTTGGTGTTGCTTCCTAGATTTTGTTTACTAGCGCGTGTTGTTTGTTTACCAAAGTTGACCATAGGATTTTCTTCATGAAGTTTGTCACTCGTTTACAATAGCTCCTCCACGTCATTCATGTAGAATGCAAGGTTTATCTCCAGAACATATGGAAGGTTCTCAACCCTTGCCTACAAGTTCACCTGAGGGCTCTCCTCAACAACGTGAATTCCCAGTTGTCACCATGCCACAAGTGGAACGAAATGACTCTCTAGAACATTTTTGCATTACAAATATTCGAGAGGACTTTCGAATTCACCCTGATTCTGAGCGAACTTTTATGCGACTAAATTCTTCCGAAGACTTAGTTGTTACATCTTCTGGATCACCAGTTGGACCCTTTCCAGGCATAGAAGGCCAAGATCTTTTTTGGTCTACAGGCGTTTTCTGACGAGACCTTTTTGGTCCAAGTTCACCTGTGATTTCTGAGATCAACCCACCTGTGATTTCTGAAATCTCTAGCCCAGAGACAATACCATTTACTACCGCTTATCACTTTACCGTCCCTGCCGAAATGACCCATCTCACAGATATTACGAGTGTTCCAACCGGGTTTACTGCGGTTAGTCTTTCTCCCATCACACACCGCGAATTCCCAACATCAATCTGACACTACCACCCGGATACTTGCAGTGAATGCTTCCATTCCCACTCCTACACAAACCCCATCCAGCTCTCCTGGTGGTCCTTCTTCTTCTGGGCACTCTCTTCCTAGTTTTATTCCAACACTCCCTCAATTTCCTTTTGGAGGAACTTCTTTGTCTTCTACTGGCAGTCTTTATCCTAGTGGCACTATTCCGTCATTCACACCAAATTATCAGATTCCCGTTGGTGGCCAATTTCACCAAGGTGGTATGACTCAACCCCCTCTCAGCAGGAAAATTCCTATTGGAACACAAATCCCAGTTGGAACACAACCCCCAATTGGAACACCACCTTCAATAGGAGGACTGAACCCACCTTATGGGCAAAACATACCTTCATCCTTAGCCCAATATTGGAATCAGTTGATACAACATCCTCCTCAATCGACTGGGGGGCAGCAGTTTCCAGCTGCATCCGTAATACCCCCTAGTATGGGCCAACCATATCCAGGTTCGTTCAATCCCATTTGGGGGGCGAATGCTCAAACTCAAGTCCCTGTTCTAGGGTATAATCCTATGAGCTACTATCCTCTTCAACCACCACTGAATCTGCCTAGGTCTTCACATTATATGAAGACTACTTATGGTCCTACTGGTTTGCCAACGGGGCTTCCTCCCCAAAGCCACCAGTACCCGCAGGTGAATCGACAGTTACCCTTCATAGCCACTTTGGATCTTATGGATTTGTCAAGGATTTTAAATGATCCAATTCGTCACTCTCCCCAATGGCCTGCTATACCAGCCAAGATACCATCAGACATTCCTAAATTTGACAGCAAAGCGGGAGAGGACCCAAACAATCACGTTATGACTTTTCACCTATGGTGTTCATCCAACTCGTTGATGGAAGACTCCATTTGTTTACGTATTTTTCAACGAACTCTCACAGGTTCTGCTGCGAAGTGGTATATAGAATTGCCATGAGGTTTCTTCTCTGACTTTAACACCCTAGCTATGGCTTTCCTCACACACTACTAGTTACCAATTCGTTATGACACGGGGACCGAGATTTTGAATTTTTTCAAACAGAACAAGGCCACTCATATATCCGATCACATCCATGAGTGGCGATGGAGACGGCGTCTCATTAAACTTGAAATCCCCAATCAATTGCTGGCAGAATGGTTCACAAAATCATTTGTGAACGACATCGGTCATGACATCTCCATGGGTGGAGTAGTCATGGAAGAACAGGCCATAAGTCACGCTCAATACCTTGACCTCGTTTATTCACAAAACCCTTTATGATTTACTACCTGACTTACCTCATCCTTCCACTTCCACCACTTCAACTACTCCAACTACTTCGCATGCAGCTGACGGTGTGATTGGCACTTTCCAGGCCCAACCACATTCCTCCTCAAGCACAAACCCAAAACCTGCTTCTTCTAATGTTCAAAATGCTCTGTCTCCTAGCCCTCCCACCGGCAAGACTTCTAAGGTAAATGCAGTCCAATCTACCCCATCCGGTAAAAACAAATCTAAAAAGGGGAGAGGTAAGAATAAGGAGGACAAAAATACTTCTCAAGAAGAGCGACCCAAAACTACACCTGTTGAAGATCAGGATAAGTGCAAACCTCATTACCTTTGTCTTATCTGTGGTGATGATCACTACATGAAGGATTGTCCACGATGCGTCGAGGTCACTAAGTTCCTTCAAGGAGCTCCAAAACCACCTACATTGGCCGTTTTGTCCCAACCCTTCCCGTCTCAACAATAGGCTCCATTGGTCATTCATGACCGACCCTCATCTTCTACTACATCATATGTTTTGATGTGTACTGGTGATTCGAAGTAGAGCAACATTGCACTCACTACTCGAGCCAAATATTATTCTCCCTCTAAAGAGAAGGTTGATGACCTACCGCCTTCCTCAGTACAACCCTCCCTCACGACTCCACCTACCAATGGTCCTCTTCATCTCGAACGACCGAGCCTTGACACAGTTCTGCGACCCCCCCCAAAGGGTGTCATTCGGAAATCAACTTTCAATCCTCATGCTCGTGCTGCCCAGAACTACAACATTGTTGAAGATCTGGTTCAAGCACCTTCTGTGATGTCGGCCCTTGAAGTCCTTCAAACTTGTCCCGCACAACGGAAGGCACTATTGAAAGCTATCAGTGGAATCTATCTGACGGATACGATTTTAATAATTTTTGACATGGAGGATCATATTCCAAGGTTACCCACTCAAATCATGTTCCAGATCCAAGTGATTGTCTCTGACAAAAACATTTGTCGAACCGTTATCGACGAGGGTGCCTCGACATGTGTCATGTCTCTTGCTTGCTGGAAAGCCATTGGCTCTCCTTCTTTGAACAAATCCCAGAACACTCTTAAAGCATTCAACGGCTCTGGTTTTAAGCCCTACGATGTCCTTCCTTCATTGCCCATCACGTTAGAAGGAAAAATGGTCCAAGTCAAAGTGGAAGTCTTCGACGCTCCCCTTGACTACAATCTTCTGCTTGGCCGCAGCTAGATTGATTCCATGCACGGATTTGTGTCGACCCTTTTCCATGTGTTACGTTTCCCACATCAAGGAAAGGTCGTCACCATCGACCAACTAGCCTTCTTTAATTCCGATACCCGTACTGGAAATGTACCGTTCATCGCTAAAACCCCACCGGGTTATGAGAGCATCGGTGTAGGCCTTCTAAAAGACTCTTCGTTAATGGGTACTTTCCCTATTCCACCCCCTATGTTCCATGCTCATCTGTGTCTTCAATAAACATGATCTCCACCTCACCTCATGAACTTCCTGCGTCTCATGACCCCTGGATAGTACCTGACCCTCGAGATCATCTTCATTTCGACGACGAAATGCAGTTAAGTCCAATTGAATCTGCCTATCAGGCCATTCAATCGGCAACACCTTCTACCCCCTCTCTTGATGAGTTGTCTCCCGATCCTTTTCGTTTCATTTTTCCCACCAACGAGATGATCATGTTTGTCATGGAGGAAACCCCTTGGGATGATGGGAATCATCGTTCCATCCTTTCTCTGGAGCAACATACTCTTGAGAACTATCAACGGATCTCGACCTCGTCGACTGTTGTCATCATCTTGACCGTTCCCAAGTCCGCACATGATGTGTTTTCTGAAGGGAACTTAAGAAATATCTTGCCCACTATTCCCCTTGACATATCTGTCAAGCCTGGAATTGTCGAAAATGTCCATATCGGAGCTTCGTGTTCTTCTGATGAAATCATCACCTATACATCCCTTTTCAAAGAGTTTTGTGACATCTTTGCCTGGAGCTACGAAGAAATGCTAGGTATCGACCCTGAGATTGTGATACATGAGATAAAGACATACCCCGACGCTAAACCCGTCCGGCAATGCCTTCATCCAGTTCACCCACGTAAAGCGGATGCTATCAAACTCGAAGTCAAGAAACTTATTAAAGCCGGCTTTATTTATCTGGTGGCTCTCATAGACTGGGTTTCCAATCTTGTCCCGATTGACAAGAAACAAGGCACCATTCATGTATGCGTTGATTATAGGGATATCAACAAAGCTTGTCCCAAAGACAACTTTCTTACCCCCTTTGTCGATCAGATTGTCGATGATTGCGCCGAAAGTGAAATCTTGTCTCTCATGGATGGTTTCTCCGGGTATAATCAAATCAACATTGTTCCCAAGGATCAACATAAGACTGCTTTCATTTGTCCTTGGGGTACTTTTGCCTATCGGAAACTTCCTTTTGGTCTCAAGAACGCTGGTGCAACTTTTCAACACGTTATGTCTTATGATTTCCATGATACCAAGCACATCATTCAACCATATTTGGACGATTTACCCGCTCACTCAATGCACCAAGTCGATCACCCAACCCACCTCCGAGCCATTTTCATTAGCTGTCGGTTCTACCGTATAAACTAAATCCTCATAAGTGCATTTTCTGCATGGAATCCGGTCGCCTTATAGGTTTTATCATTTCGCGTGAAGGGATCTGGGTGGATCCTTTAAAGGTTTAGGCGATCCTTAGTCTCCCTCCTCCTTCTACACTTTGCCAGTTACAAAGTTTGCAGGAGAAAGAAAACTTTCTTCATCGTTTTATCCCAAATTATGCCGAGATAACTCATGGATTTACGCGGCTCCTCAAAAAGGGTTCAAAATTCATCTGGGATACCATTTCCAACAAGTCTTTCAAAGATTTGAAGTTGTCCCTAATGCATGCCCCACTTCTCTTTCCCCCCGATTATAGTCGCGATTATTTCCTCTTCCTTGCTGCCTCAGATTACACCATTGGTATGGTTCTCGTCCAAGAGGATGATGCTATGGATGAAAATGTTATCTACTACTTGAGTCGAAGTCTAACGCCTATTGAAATCAAGTATTTACATGTCAAAAAATTGGCCTTGGCTATCGTCCAAGCCGTCCAACGCTTTCGGCACTATATCCTCTCGCACAAGACTGCCATGATTTCTCACTGCAACCCTATGCAACACATTCTTACATGACAATTGCTAGGGGGAAAATACTCCAAATGGATTGTGATTCTCCAGGAGTTTGACTTGGAATTCGAACGCGCTAAGTCCAAGAAGTCCTTAGTTTTTGCTGAGTTTATATGCGACTTTCCCTATTCTGAAATGGAAACAGTAGCAGCTGATTCATTACCCGATGAATCTCTTTTCCTTATCAACACTGATGATCTATGGTATGGTGATATCATTATATATCTCCAAACCCAGAATTTCCAGCCAAATTTGTCTAGTACTGACCGACGTCGCATACGCTATCAAGCCCGTCAATACATTATCCTCGGGGATACTCTTTATCGTCAAGGGATTGACTCTGTTTTTCGATGTTTCCTAACGTTCAACAAAGTCGAGAAAGCTCTGAATGACTTCCATTCTAGAGCATGTGGTGGTCATATGTCTGGGTATGCTACTGCCTAGATGATCTTACAAGCAGGGTATTTTTGGCCTTCTTTATTTAACGACTGCATAATCGATGTTCAAAAATTTCATGCTTGCCAGACCTATAATCAGAAGATACGGTCCCATTCGGCTCCTCTTCACCCTGTGGTATCTGTTGGTCCCTTTGTGAAATGGGGCATCGATTTCATGACATGTCACCCTCACTCGGCCGGGGGGCATGGTTACATCACTGTCGTTGTCGATTACTTTACGAAATGGACCGAGGCGATGCCGACATTTGACAACACTGGAAAGACCGCAACATTATTCATTTTTAATCACGTCATAACTCGTTTTGGTGTTCCCCAAGCTATCGTCACTGATCACGGTAGCCACTTCAGAAACTTCATGATGTCCAAACATACTGAAAAGTTGGGTCTTCGCCATGATAACTCAATGCCCTATTACCCACAACCCAATGACTAGGTCGAAGCAATTAACAAAGTTCTCATAACTATGCTCCGACGAATGATAGGGATTCACAAAACAAGTTGGCACACAATGTTTTTTTCATCATTGTAGGCTTACCGGACATCCGTCAAGTCTGCTACTGGGTTTACACCTTTCCAGTTAGTCTATGGTTTGGAATCCATTCTCCCGATTGAATGTGAGATACCCTTTTTAAAACTAGCTGTTGAACTCCTACCAAACACTTTTGCTGAGGAAGAACGTCTATTGTATCTTATGCGATTAGACGAAACTCGACGCGATGCTACCCTAGTTATAGAAGCTCAGAAGAAACGTGTCAAGGCCCAATACGACAAACATGTCAAGCCTCACATTTTCTCCGAAGGAGATCTCATTCTCCTTTATGAACAAGATCGAGATAGGCTAGGAGCTGGAAAATTCAAAGCCATGTGGCGAGGTACTTATATCGTTTGACGAGTTTTGGAAAAAGGATCCTATAAGTTAGTAGATTACGATGGTATCCCTTTGAGTGAACGCAGGAATGGGTTGTACTTGAAGAAGTACTATGCATAAAATCATTTGTGCATGAGTACTTGTATTTTTATTGTAACATACTTCTTGTGTGTTACTATAGCTTGCTATTGTCATTATTTGGTCTCTGCCCTTATGTGATATTGTGTTTGATTTCCAGATGTCGGAGTCTTTGCTACCCTATATTGGCTTCGCTAATGGTGCTAGTCGTAGTACTCAGAACCTTTCTTCCGCTGCATGGTCAATTTACACCCCTACAAATGAACTTGTCTCCTTACGAGGTGTGTGTCTCGGCCGTGCGACCAACAACATTGCAGAGTATAGCATCGTTATTGAATTGTTGATTGATGCTATCTCGCTTTGGATCCGTCATTTGGTTGTGCGACTCGATTCGTTGCTTCTAGTACTATAGTTAAGTAATGTCTATACTATTCGAAGTCCTACTTTGTTACGGGTGTACTTGCGAATTCGCCTCTTGGAACATTATTTTGATTACATTGAATATAAACATATTCCTAGATGTCTAAATACATTAACTGATGCATTGGCTAACTATGTATTAGAAAGACATTTGGATCATTTATAAATCAATCACATCAATTTTCATAACACATGATAAATCGGTAGAAGCCGTCTGTCTATATAACGATCAAAAGAGTTTTTTACAAAAAGTTTTGTCCGAAGACCAAAATGTCAAAATTTGAAGCTCATAGCTTCTACAAAGTGACATCATGGATGACGTTCATGGTAACACACGACTGCCCAGGCAACTCTACGGAGCAGTCGACTCATGGACTCTGACACTCCTACTATATGACGTTGATCGCGTCGTGGAACCTCTCCAAGAGGCATGTCTGGAATATCTGTTGTTAAACCCTCTAGGTTTTGTTCCACTGCTTTATAATCCCCGGCTTCCCATTGTGGCACTGACGCTACCTCTCCTCACCGCTGAATGGGAGAAGTACCAAGAGGTCGGTAAGGTCCCACATATTTGTTATCAACAACGAATTTTGTATTTAGTCTTTGGACGAACATATAAAAAACATTTTCATATGATAAAATTAATAAAAACATTTAAAAAGAAAAAATTGTGTACTTCTTACCAAGTTTCCCCCACTAAGCATCCTCCGACAGGACTAAGTCCATATCTCCTCGAAAATCCAACCCGGCATAAGCATAATCTTCAACCATCAACACTTGTGGTTGCAGCCAGTTGAAGAAAGTATCATCATACTTGATAATTGGTCCATCTACGTGTCGGGCCATGAGCTGACACCATATCAACATTCTTGGATCCCTGGGAGCCAGTAAATTCCACTCCACCTGCAGTCTCAGTAATGGAACCCTCTCAAGAAAGAAGGACAATAAAAAAGATCTGTACCTGAATTGCTTCAGGTCGCCTCGTCTGCATTTGGTCAACTACCTTTTCATGCTGCGAAGCACTGCATCTACGTAGTTAAAAACCCAAGGTTCAGTACACTCTATAGCATATTGAAAGTAACTCTGGAGCTCCATGTGAGGAGAGGATCTCCCGGCCATACATGCAATGGTGAATAAAATAGTGCGGAGGGTCAAATCCCGCACTCCCCAAATAGCTACTTTCCCTTTCTTCCTCTCTGCCTCGGGAACATAGTGTAAGTGGAAACACTCACTCATGGGCAGCCCACCACCTTTGCTACCAGTCAGGCTCACATGGTACCCATGCTGTGACAATCCAGTCAAGAAGTAAATGTCCTCAATATCTAAGGACAGTGTGTGGACCCTGTTAAGAACCAAACTTCAATATAGCATAGAAAAACCTCAGGAAAAGTACTCAACGCCTTGAAAAAGAGATAATTTCAGAGAATAAGCCTCTTCGAGGGGGCAACCTCCTTTTACCCCACTTAAATGTTCAAGTACAAGATGATTCAAAATGAAAATGTCTCCTTGGTATATATAGGAGACTAGGAGGTATAATTACAAATAATGGCCTAAAGCCGACATAATTAAAATAGCATTACTAATCTAATATGTCCCAATTAAGGGGTAATGAGCTAATATTATGGCTTAACATGCCCCTCCCCTTGAGACAAGTGTTGTCCACAAAGCTTGAGTAACTCTGGATGCTTCTGTATAAAAGACTCATCTTCCCAAGTGGAATCTTCAGCTGGTAGTTTCCTCCATTTAATGAGATACTCTGAAATGGA
>ML792014.1:141839-152482 GCA_009831015.1 Picea engelmannii
AATGCAACCAGTCCCACCCAATTTGGATACTCTAGGAAGAAGTTATGATTGTTTTACCTGGAACACCTTCTTGAGACTAGCCAATAGGACTAGTCAGATACCCTATCTTACACAAGGTGTATATACAAATTTAAGATGACCCAGAAGCTGAAATTTTTACCACAGATAAAAAACTAATTTCTGTGAATGGCCTCTGGAGTTTAGGTTCTGAAACGTTACAGAAATGTTTTTATAGAAAAAATTCTGTAAAGACTCATTTCAGGATGATTCCAGAACCCTATCATGTACAGGCTATATCTCCGAACGTATAAGGCCTCAGGAGCTAAATTTTGAACCCAACGTACCTTGATCCGTCTTATAAATACCCTCCAAGCCGTTCCTTCTGAAACATTGTATAAAAAAAGTTATAGCGAAAATTCCACGGTGTCTCTGATGTAGCAGCGAAACCCCAAGACCTTGAGCTCTGATACCATATGTTAAGAACCAAACTTCAATATAGCATAGAAAAACCTCAGGAAAAGTACTCAATGCCTTGAAAAAGAGATAATTTCAGATAATAATCCTCTTCGAGGGGGAAACCTCCTTTTACCCCACTTAAATGTTCAAGTACAAGATGATTCAAAATGAAAATGTCTCCTTGGTATATATAGGAGACTAGGAGGTATAATTACAAATAATGGCCTAAAGCCGACATAATTAAAATAGCATTACTAAACTAATATGTCCCAATTAAGGGGTAATGAGCTAATATTAGGGCTTAACATACCCCTACATGAAATACCTACTGATCGGGATCCCACATATGCACAAGGTACTCTAATAACCTGACTTGGTCCCTCATGCCCGGGATACGAAAGTACTTCAGAAGGACACAGTTTCTCAAAGCAGCAATAGTGGGTGGATGATTTCTGGCAATGGTATTGTCTTCTTCGTGCTCCCTTTCGCACCATTCAAGAACCATTTTGATGTCCAAATACTTGCATAAGAATCATAAGAAGAGGATTAGTAACTCTATTCATGAATTGGTTCTCCTTCATTGAGCAAATTTAAAAAAATATATTTTGTACTTTGCGGTTCTCACAAGTGCCCTTTAGGTACAGTGCGAGAACCTCACAGGCTACTGTGGGCTCACGTACGAGAATGACCCATTCTCGCAGGTCCCGTGTAGCCCACCTACGAGAATGACTGAGTGCAAGTAGGGCTCATAAAAATAACTCAAAAATGAGTTTTAACCAATGAAAATGCAAAATTAAACCATGAAAGAGTAGAGGACAAAGAGCCTACCTCATTGTCGCTAATGTCTCATCGAATGGATGCTCGTAACTCACACAATCTGACTCTGAATTTCAAGGGTAAAAGAGGGGTTTTGGGGCTCAAATAGTGAAAAGTGAAAATGATATGGTAAAAAGAGTTTTTATTTCTTTATATTTACTTTTACCATGTTGTTTGAATTTTTTATAATTATTTATTGATTAAAGCCTAAACCCTAATGTCCTTTTGAGTGTAACTTTTGCAAGTGTAATGATTTCAATGTTCATATACAGGGATGCAGACATAATTTTTCTTTTTCATCACGTGTTTTGATTGTTTTTTATGGTTTTTTTATAAAACCTCAAGCATGGTCTTTGTCCGTTCTCGCGCTCGAAAATACATGAGAACGTGATCGAGCATACTTTTATCACTTTTTCGGGCTCAACAAGGTTATACAAAAAAAGAACCCCCCTGGAGTCCTCTTTAATCTCTTTTCAGACTGTCTAAACATGAAAATATAGCCGAGCGACCTTGCTATTTTCACGCTCGAAAAAGTATTTGAAGAAAGCATCTAGTGGGCGATAATTTATCTCTTTTTCGGTCTCATCAGACTACTTTACGAAAAAGGAACTGAGAGAGTTCTCTTTTAAGTGTTTTTCCAGAATCTATAATCATGAAAAACCTTCAAGTTTTCTATCTTTGGACTCGTTAAACAAACATCGACACACCCGTAATGGGACCGAACCACTCCTTCTTAGGGTTCGTTAAATATACTCTGAAGGACTTATCCAAAGGATAAGCTTATATCAACAAGCATATGCTATCCTCCTCAAGCTTGCGTAAAAATAAAGAGGTACTCGCCAGAAATGGTGGGGGGGAATTTGGGAAATGGATATGTTATCATCTTCGTATTGATTGGCAGTAAGTGTCGCTCTTGAACATGACACCCCCTATTCATTATATTTGAAGCCGGTTTGGTAAATCCATTTGTATCTCATTCGATTTTCTACAAGGTCATTCCCTGTGTTGTCTTTGAGTCAATGCTGCCAAATTATTGGTCGTGTCGTTCATATGTTCAAGAGAACTCCATTTGAAACCTCTATTGAGTCGTCCATCTGCAGTTGTCCATTCTCTTCGTGTCGGCCTTCCCTGTGTCCAGTTTAATTTACATCATACTCTATTTCACCTTCAAAATCTGTTACTCATTTTGTGTCATTGATGGGGGATACATCAAGGCCCTCCTGTGATGAGTTTTGTTCCGTTGACTTCAGCTCATTATCCAGAATCAAGACTTAGAAATTATTTGGTACCTTGGAACTTGCATGCCTCAATGGTAGGTTTCCTCGCTTTCGATAGTGGGTTTACATCATTGACCCCTGATCAAAATATTATGTCGAATGTTCGAATTCAACTCAGTCATTCACACTCGATGGATTGTACTAGAGTACCTTGGGAGTCATTGACATCAATGGTGATTTCCCTCGCACTTGTTAACGGTTTCATCAATGACCGGTAATCAAGTGGTTTTTTCCATGTTCGACTTCAACACATGTAATCACATGGTTAGATTTGTACTTTGGGCGACGAGATTGAAGACCCTGGATATCATCTCTTTGTTCAGGTTGCAATGGAGCATGTATAATTTGCGACACATAGATCCACTTTGTATGTCTCGTGGCTATGTCATCTTAATTTAAATTTTGTCGCATAGATCCACAGTGTATTCCTGGTGGCTATGCTATATTTTGACGTCATGGATCCACAGTGTATGATTGGTGGCCATGACCTATGTCTACAATGTCATCCATCTGTGATCTGAGTATGGGAATGCCTACCTCAGAATTGGTATATATGATATTATGCAGATGCTTGGTTGTTCAAAGGTTTTCGATTAGGTGTGCTCCTGGTTTCCGACACACGCATGCAGTTTACAAAGTCTTTCAGTTGTCACTGGTTCTGGCCTCATACTTTGGGGGGCATTCTGTTACCCATGATTTTGGTCATCATGATGATGTATTGATGTTGGTGTACTTAGGCTTCTCATAAAAACTTTCTCTTGAGAAAAGTTATATTCATCTCTTCCCAGAAAACTCATTTTTGAAGAGACTTCGTAGGTTGCTAGTATCCCAGAGTGCGAGAATGACCCATTCTCGCAGGCTGCCTTAAGCTGGGGTGTGAACTTCTCGCACTGTGTTACATAGCTAGGGTGCGAAACTTCTCTAAAGCTTGGAAAAATATGGATTATCGATGGTTCTAGAAGAATGGGTTGCCATTCGAATGATTATCCTTGTACCAGATTCCCTGATATTGTGGGATCATTCTTATCCAAGTAACCATATCATTCTCTCCTATATATTGAGGGAATTCTCATGGAAAAGGTTAAGCAATATTCATTGGAGAATTGGTGAAAGAATTGTGTGAAGGACTTAGCTTGAATAGGAGCTTGGAGACTCTAGCAAGTCTATCAAGGGGATTTGATCTTCTTCATACAAGGATTGAGCAAGTGTGTGTGTTGGAGCCAAGAGCCATCGAAAGGAAGCTTGCGACATCAAGGCTATTAGGTTGTAATCTTTAATTTCAATTAATATGATACAATGGCATGTCCCTTTCCCATAAAGCTATTCTCACTTTATTGTGTAATTCCTTGATCATACACATAAGTTGACAGTTGAATATATTTTTCTATCTTCACTTTGGTTGGTTTGTGTTTTCTTGGTCTTGACCTCACGAGAGAACTAGAGAGAAACGGGATTAACAAAGACCTACGAAGTGATACAAAGGTATGTTACTTGTTCCTTCCTACTAGCTAATTCAATGGTCAAAACTTAGGGAAAGAGTCATGTCCTGTCCTGTTTTGTTCTAGATCCAAGTGGATCTAGGGAGATCTGTTAGTGTCCGCACCTACCGATTAGTCTGATAACAAATCTTATCTTTCCATCAATGAAAATCACACCTGCCATCAATGATAATCACAACACACCGGGGTACCTTTTTCAAAGATAGTCTAGTGGGCTAAAAAAATGGGTAAACTAGCATCGACTAGACATCTATTCAAAACCATTTTAATGAGTGTGAGAAAGACAAGATCACTCGACAATTTTTTTATTTTTAAGGAGTCTGAAAAAATCTTAACTATGAACTCCATCAGGAATGTTCTTTTGGACCAATTTAACGAGTGTGAAAGAATAAGGTCACTCAACGATCTTTTCAATTTTAGGGAGTTTGAAAAGAGCTTAACTATGGACTCCATGGGGGTTCCTTTTTCGTAAATTTAGTCCCTCAGGCCCGAAAAAGGGTTAAAATCATACCTGAGAATACTCTTCTAGGGAACCGAATCTCCTAGAGTATACCTTTGTTTGTACAATTGACTATCCGGACCAAAAAAGGGGTAAACTACCATTGGACAGACGTGACAAATTTCAGTTTAGCAAGTGTGAAAGTCAACAAGATCGCTCGACAATATTTACATTTGTAGAGGGTCTGAAAAGGGCTTGAAAGAAGACTCTTTATGTTCTGGGAGTCTTGAGGGTGAGGTCAAGAGTGATAATGCATCGTGAAAATGAGGCTCAAACTCATAATCAGGATAAACTAATAAGGAGTCCCAAGCCTATAGTCATTAGTGACGACATGGACACCAAAATGCAACAAGGATCTACCTAGGGCATCCATGTCAAGGTAGGCTCTACCACTAAAATACGACACTTATAAAGAAGAAATGATGGTTATGTGTCACAAATTGATGGGATCGATCCTATGGTGTAGTGATAAAGACAACAAGATGCAGAAAGTGGAGGTGGAATCCTAACTTAAATGCAACAAGTTGGAAAAAACAACTTTTTACTAAAGGACCCTTTAAAAAGACCCAAATCTCCAAAAGGTTTCCCAATACCTAAAGTAACAAATATCGTAAAAATCCATAGAAAACTCTTGAACCATACAAAATGATTTTCAATTTAGAAAAAATGACAAAAGGGTCCAAAAATTGACAAAAAGTGGCCAAAAAGTCTATAAATAGAAGCCAGCAGCTCATTATCACTATTGAAAATTGAGAAATTGACTAAAATCCAAAAACACCCCTGTGTGAAAAGAATTGATTTCTGGAGCTTCAGTGGATGAAATGAACTTCCGCTTGGACCAAGTAAGTACATACTAACCCCCCTTGCATTTCCATTTTTCCTTTATGCATTTTTTTTTTTTGAGGGGGCACTGACCTTAAAAGGGTCGCCCCTACGTATACGCAAGTTGTCCTAATGCAACCTGCATGTGCACATGTGCAGAATAAAAACCACACGCATGCACACACGACCGTGTGCATTACATCCCACATGTACCTTCTAAGATGTGAAAAAAATAAAAAATTGCAAGGGTTAATCTCTCCTAAACTTGTAAACTGCAGGATGTATGTTCACTGGAGAGAGCATGAGGACATTGATCTTTTGGTCGACGAGGAACCTAATTCTCTTGCCGCATTAACGCAATGTGGTTTGATAAAGTTTTTCCATTGTCCTTTTATGAAGGCACAACCTAGGCTAATGAATTCCTTGGTTGACTATTGGAACCTTGACACAGAGGCCTTCATGATTGAGGGTCAATCGTTGACTCCAATGACCAAGGACATATAATTTTTGACTGGCCTCTCATGGAGAGGGGAACCAGTCAATTTCTGCACCTTTCCTTCTGGGCCTCTCAACATAGCAGAGTTGATTGGACTCCCCTGTGAATCTGGTACCGACAAGATGGGCACGCAAGTTCCAATAAGAAAGATCTCTGACCTATCATTGAAAGTTATAGTTTTGCTTATTGGGTTGATCACTAGATCTATGGCTCTACATCAGGCCTCCTGGGCACACATGAATTGTGTGATTCAGTGCTTAAATGCACAAATCTTTGACTAGAGTACCACCTTAATAGACTGCATGAAGAGGCAGTTGACGGAGTGTCGTATGCGGAGGCATAAGAAATTTGGGTTTGGGACAATTCTTTTTTCTTTCTTCTTTGAGAGAGTACCAGGTCTCAGTCCTAGAGAGACGATATGAGGGCACGAGGCCTCTCACTCCTCACTATGCAAATGGGTGGCGTTGTTTCCGCGACAGGGGCGAGGAAGGACCATTGAGGCCTTTGATGACAAGTTTTTTTCTTGGTGGGCGTGACAGATTCCAATTATAGAGGACTAACCCTATGTCGAGATCGACTTCTCGAGAGATCCTGAGATTCTGGTACCTCACAAAGAGCAGCGAGGAGAGATGGGTAAGTTTTCTTTGGTTTTTCTTTTTTCAAATTTATTTAATTTTTAATTTGTTTTTATATATATCATTTTTTGTATATATGAGAGTATCTGACAATTAAGTATGTGTTATGTGCAGATGTGGGGCCAGTGCATCCAGCGGAATTTGTGAGGAACGGGCGACGTCCTCGACCAGAGGTGGGACCAGCTACAGCTGGAAGACTAGTAGCAGTAGGGGGACCTCCAGCCGAAGAGGCTAATAGAGTATTGAGATGGGTAGAGCAGAAATTTACCTCACTCACTCATACATTCCCCATGGTAGAGATCAAGGATCTGCTGCCATCTATGTAGCCTCATGTAGTGGGGGCACCATGGACGTGGGTCCAACTTTTTCGGCATTTGGAAAAAATCGTTGATTATTATAACAGGGCCAATAGGCCCCTTCCTCAGTTAGATTGGACTACTTACGTGTCGAGGGGAATATTTGTATATTTTTTAGGGCATAATCCCCGTGACTCTTTACTGGACGTATTTTTTAGGTACATGCATCCACCCATGTACTCTAATATTTTTGATAGTATATATGGATTTTTATGTCTTTTTATGTCTTATGGATTACATCTACTTTACAAATGTATTTACATGTGCATGTCTGTGTCTTTCTTACACGTGTGCAAGATGCCAATCTAATATTTGATTAGCTAGAGTATCTGTAACTTGATTTAATCTCCTAGGAACATGAAAATATGTAATATAATCAAAGCTTCGTTCTAAGAGATGTACCCTAAGGAATTGTCGGTGTAGAGTAGGATCATGAACATGGTATACGCCATTTAACTGAGACACAACCAATTGAGAATCTAAATAGACCCGGAGGTGAGAGATACCAAGTGACAAAGCATCACGAAGTAACTCAATAACTGAGATGTATTCAGCGACATTGATTGTGGTGTCACCTAAACATATACCTCCTGAAGATAGCAACTAGCCCTGAGGTGTGAAAATCACCCAAGCTGTGGAGGCAAGCCTCTGAGTGTGTCAGCTAGCATCGTTCGTGAATCCAATGAACACCTCTGATTCACTTGACATATGCCACAGTGAAGAAGATGACATAAAAAATGACACATCCATAAAACCAAAAACCAAAAAAGTAATAGTACAAAGACTATACATATATCACAAAAAGTCACCCAAGGCGGCCCACCTATCAGTAATACTTCTTGAGGTAGAGCCCATTTCTAGGCTCCGCCAAAACATTTCCCTCAAAGTCCACCAGACGATAAGTGCCCTTCTGTAGTAATTATTTCATGATGAAAGGTCTGAACCACATGGGTTTGAACTTGCCTACCCCCAGGGGGTCCTTATCTTGGTCATAGACCAAGACAAGG
The DNA here is from genome assembly GCA_009831015.1 of Picea engelmannii. NCBI lineage: Eukaryota > Viridiplantae > Streptophyta > Pinopsida > Pinales > Pinaceae > Picea > Picea engelmannii. The sequence goes on from ML792014.1 coordinate 149,703, forward strand.
TCACCTTCAGAGAAAATACGAGGACGAACCGATCGATCATACTGACACTTGACTTTCTGTTTGTGAGACTCATTAGAAAAGGCTGCATCATGATGTTGTTCATTGCGTTGTTCGAGGTATAGTAACTGTTCTTCAAGTGGTGAAGTATCTAGAAATAATTGTACTACCAACTTTAACGATGGGATATGGCATTCTATAGGCAAGACTTATTCCATCCCGTAAACCAGTTGTAGTCTTAACAGACATTCGGAAAGCCCATAATGTCGAATATAACATCAAATGCCAAATTGACTTGGCCGAATTGATCGTTCGATGTAGAATGGTTTTAAGAGATTTATTTACAGCTTCCACCTGACCATTCCCTTGGGGGTAGTAAGGTGATGAATGTTCCTGCCTCAACCCAAGATTTGATGTTAACTCGGTCATCAGTTTGTTCAGAAAGTGATTGTCATGGTCAGTGAAAATATCTCTCGGGACGTCGAACCTTGCGATTATTTGGTTGAAAAAAAAGAGAGTTGTTGTCTCCCCGTCATCTTTGTACATTGGCATAGCTTCGACCCACTTGGTGAAGTAGTCTACAACTACGATGATATATTGGTGCCCCTTTTTGAAGGGGTGTTTCATGTAGTGTAATAAATCCCCCATTTAGTGAAGGGACCAACGGTAATAATGGGAAACATGGGAGTGGGTTGTTCCCTCATCTTCTGAGAGAAGATCTGACATGGGTGGCACTTATTGATCGATTAAACACAATCTTTGATTAATGTCGACCAGAAGTAACTGGATCGTAGAATATTTTGGGTTGTTTCCAACCCAGAGAAATGACCACCACATGCTCCAGAGTGGCAATTGTTAAGCATGATTTTTTCTTCTTCATGAGTGAGACATCAGCGAAGGATGCAGTCTACACCTCGACGATACAATGTGTCATCGAGTATGAGATAGTTCTTATCCTGATGGTGTACATGGCGACGCTCATCAGGAGAAGCAGAGGTAGGACACTTCAAAGTCTGGAGATAGACAAGCTCATCTCCATACCAGGGGTCAGAAGTCATGATAAAAAACATGTCTCCTTTGATAGGACACTCATCGAGTATAGCATCACCTGATTCAACCAGAAGTTTCGATATGAGTTCCGTGAAGACCATCAACTTTTTGGATAATTCCAAAATGAATTCCAAGTTGAATTCCTGGAGGATAACTATGTTGGAAGATTGGTTGTTGTCATTGATTCAACCCTAGTCATGGGTTTTGGACCGCAATATTGATGAAGGTATTTGGACATGAAGGAAAATGAACATACAGATACAACACCCATGGATGGATAGTATACATCATGTTGTTTCTGGTGGTATGTGGCACGTCACGTGGATCCTCATGGTTGAGGAGAAATGAATTTTTGAAGATGACAAAGTGAATTGTACATGTAGGCCCTGAAGATAATTACAGAAAATAATTACAAAATAAGAAAGTGTCAAGTTGACCCTAATGTTAAAAGGAAGTGACATAAATGATATAAATAAACATCATTATACATTCATTTGATACAAGTCAAATTTCAGAGGGAAGAAGAAGTAAAAGATGGCCGGATTTCAAGGGAGGATGAAGTCTTTTGGTGATGTGTTCTAAAGTATGTTATTTTCAGGTCGTCTTACCATTTTTTCTATAACTTTGTTTCTAGAATGATTCAGATGGTGAAATATCTATGGTATTGAGAAGACATGTCAAGGTACCTCTGGTAAAAATTTCAGCTCTTTATTTACTATAATTATGGAGATACACTCTGTGGAAGATAGGGTTTGTGACTAGTCTTGAAGCTAGTCAATAAACAGGTGTTCCGGGTAAAACAATCATAACTTATTCATATAGAATCCAAATGAAGTTGTACCACTTCCATTGGAAATCTTAAATAATGTAGTTTCTTGTGTGATATTTTCAGAATCAAATGTTAAATATTGAGCGTGGGTCATGCTGTACAAGTTGGGTCTTCTGAACAAACCAGAATTGAACAAAGTCTACCATTCTTTCTATAACCTTTCAAAAATTTCAAATGGGATTCAAAAATTTGATGGAAGAAATTATGCATACTGGAGTAATAGAGTGAAAACTTACCTAACGAATTTGGGAGTAGACATTTGGTACTCAGTTGTAAATGGCTATGTAATCCCAAATAATGCTCCAACCGATCCAAATGAGAAGAATCTTATGAGTTGTAATTCAAAAGTCAGACATGTTATTCTAGCAGCATTGGCACCAACCATTGCTAGAAAAGTGATGGGATGCGGCACAGCTAAAGAGGCATGGGACAAACTCAAGAATATCTACGAAGGTGATCCAAAAGTTAAGCAGGTCAAGCTTCAACAACATAGAGCAGAATTTGAAAATTTGAAGATGAATGAAAAGGAAGATATTGCAACCTATCTTCTTAGAATTGATGAAGTTGTTAATGCTATCAGAGGATTAGGTGAAGCGCTCGATGAATCGTTGGTTGTACAAAAAGTGTTGAGATCACTTCTCTTGAAATATGATGCTAAGGTCTCCGCCATTGAAGAAACTAGGGACTTGACTAAAATGATAATGGATGAATTACATGGGACTCTTATGGCATATGAAATGAGAACAGGTACATAAAGTGACCAGACAAACAATGAAGCAACCTTTAAATCCATAAAGAAGACAAAATACAAGGATAACGACCTTGATGAAGAAATAGAAAATTTCGTAAGAAGGTTCCAGAAAGGAAGTGGAAGATACAAAGGTAAGTCTCCTCTCAAATGCTT
>ML792014.1:154391-165610 GCA_009831015.1 Picea engelmannii
ATAGGGGGAGAATGAGTGTTTCCATCAATGACAAAGGGGGAGATTGTTGGAAGATTGGTTGTTGTCATTGATGTCAACCCTAGTCATGGGTTTTGGACCGCAATATTGATGAAGGTATTTGGACATGAAGGAAAATGCACATGCAGATAAAAAACCCATGGATAGATAGTATACATCATGTTGTTTCTGGTAGTATGTGGCACATCACGTGGATCCTCACGGTTGAGGAGAAATGAATTTTTGAAGATGACAAAGTGAATTGTACATGTAGGCCCTGAAGATAATTACAGAAAATAATTACAAAATAAGAAAGTGTCAAGTTGGCCCTAATGTTAAAAGGAAGTGACATAAATGGTATAAATAAACATCATTATGCATTCATTTTATACAAGTCAAATTTCAGAGGGAAGAAGAAGTAAAAGAAGGCTGTATTTCAAGGGAGGGTGAAGTCTTTTGGTGATGTGTTCTAAGGTATGTTATTTTCAGGTCATCTTACCATTTTTTCTATAACATTTTATATAGAACGTATCAGATGGTGAAATCACTATGGTATTGAGAAGACATATCAAGGTACCTCTGGTAAAAATTTCATCTCTTGATTCACTATAATTATGGAGATACACTCTATGGAAGATAGGGTTTGTGACCAGTCTTGAAGCTAGTCAATAAACAAGTGTTCTGGGTAAAATAGTCATAACTTATTCATACATAATCCAAATGAAGTGGGACCACTTCCATTGGAAATAGTACGGACTTTAGTTTCTTTTGTGAGAGTTTCATAATTGGATGTTAAATATTGAGTGCGGGGCATGTTGTACAAGTTGGGTCTTCTGGACAGACTAGAATTGAATAAAGTCTACCATTCTTTCTATAACCTCTTTTTGGGGAGGATTCAAGGAGTGAAAATTGGAGGAGTTTCAGAGAATACATTGAGTAATATTATCTACAGGATCAGATTACTCCAATATTTGAAGAATTGCAGAAATTTAAGAAGTCTCAGGAAGCATTATCATGTTCTATGTGATGATTGGTTGATGGTGATTATTTAATGTAAAGTTTTATTATGTCTCATATATTCTTGGGTGGAAGGAAGGGGCAAGGATGGAGAGTTTAAATATCTCTTGATATTGGAGGATTGTATCTTCCTCTTGGAGGTTTATCCCTCCCTTTACATTTGGAAGCTGTAGCTACCTTTGGAAGTCATTACTTCCCTTGAACAATAACTATTGATTATTTCTCATATATTGTGCATGGTGTATTGTGGTGTATTGGTGTAACTCTTATACTATTGTCCATTTCTCATTGGATATAGTTGAATGGTTTAAGTATAAGTTGAAAAAGGTTTTAAATTGTACTTTATATTGATTCACCCCCCTCTCAGTATCAACAAACTATCCATCTACTAATTTTTCCGCCGATGACTCGTGTCATTACGTATTGAAATGGATTCACGATGGCAATGACGGTGGTCTTGCGAAACAAAATATAATGACAGAACCATTGGACAATATGAACTGCTACCAATGCAATTTTTTCAATATGGAAATTATTGACTTTCAGTCCAGCTAGGACTTGGCTCAGGTAATAAATCACGTATTCTGAGAGTAAATCATCCTCTTGAACTAAGACCATACCGATGGTCGACTCTGCATCGGCCAAGTATAATAGGAAATATTTATTATAATTGGGTGACCAAAGCAGAGGGGTTGATATGAGGGTGCTTTTCAATGCTGCAAAAGAGAATTGAGGAGCTTCGTCCCATTGAAAAGGAACATCCTTCTTCAATAAATGCATAAAACCATTTGTGATATCGACATAGTTTGTGATGAAATGTCGTAGAAAATTTTCTTTCCCCTGTAGACTCTGAAGCTGAGGTATGGTGCATGGGGGAGGCAATTGAACTATTGTCTCAACCTTGAGAGGATCGACCATGATCCCTGTTGTCAAAATGATGAAACCTAACAGACGACTTGATGTGATGAAAAAACTACACTTGTTTGGATTCAAGTGGATTCGGTAGTAGTGACATTGTTCAAGGATAAGTCTAAGGTGTTCTAGATGATCATATCTCTTATGAGATCATGACGCTAAATCATCAAGATAAGCCTTGACTATATGTTTGAGGTCATGGAAAGAAAAATACATGGCCTACTGAAATGTAGCTCCATCATTTTTCAGACCAAAAGGCATCTTACGATAGGCGAATGTACCCCATGGACAAATGGAAGCAGTTTTGTGTTGGTCTTCGGGTTTGATTTGTATCTGATTGTATCCCGAAAAACCATCCATGAATGAAAAGGCCTCGCATCTTGTGCATTCATCAACTATCTGGTCAATAAATGGCATGGGGAAATTATCTTTTGGGCAGGCCTTTTTCAGATCATGGAAGTCTTTGCATATGCGAATCATACCCTATTTTTTATTGACTAGCACAGGATTCGACACCCATTGAGTCAATTGGATGGGGTAGATGAAACCCTCTTTAAGGGTTTTCTCTATTTTAGCCTTGATAGTTGTTTCTTTCCTAGGATTGACCAAACGAAGCTTCTCCCAGACCAGCTTGACATCAGGATAAGTCATGGTTTCATGTTCAACAATTCTTGGGTCTATGCCTGGCATTTCCTCGTAAGACCAGGAAAACACGTCGCGGAATTCTTTAAATAAATCTGTGTAGATTTGAATCTCCTTGAAGGAGAAATATTCTCTCACAAATGTATTCTCCAAAATGCCAGGGGTTTTGGAGATGTCGATAAGTATCGTCTCACCTATTGTTTCCATATTTCCTTCAGCGTAAACTTTGTGTGTTGCCAAAGGATTGATAGGACAATATTTATCTCCATTCATAGTTCAGAGTGAATTCTCCTACTTCAATTCGTCTTAACTCTAGGAGGAAGTAATATCTATGATGAATATCGTCCCAAGGCCTGTCTGGAATAGTCATTGCCTAAATAATTTCTTCGTTTGAAGGCAAGAATAAGTCTAGAAAATCTGTATCAACAAGGAAACCTTGAGCCCAAATAGGCTCGATCACCGGATCTAACTCTTGTGTTGGAGTCGGAGTGGGGTTGGCAGAAGCTCGTTGAATGATCGAGTATGCAAATTCTGCTGCAGAAAAAGGCATGGCCATGCCATGGTGCTCTGTCCCTTCCATCGTAGCGGATGGGGAAGGAAGGGTCCATGGATTGTGAAAGTACGTTGTGAGAAACGACAAGATTTGAAATTTTTTAGCCCGAGGTTGGTCAAGGACAGCCATCATATAATGGACATTGCCAGTCGGAGGCGGGTAATTGAAAGTACCCATCAATGATGGACACAAACCAACCCCTACATTGACGATGCCAGGATGGGGGTTATCAATCATCAGGACCGTGGATACTCCCGATGAAGGGTCAGGATAGGAGAAGGATAATTTATCAATGGTCACAATCCATCCCTCATGAGGAAACAACAAGACCCGAAACATTTTCAAGACCACTACTTGCATAGCATAGGTCCAAATCCTGCCTAACAAAATATTGTAGTTGAGGGATGCATCGACCACTTCAACTTCGACACACATGATTTTTCCCCTAACTGCATGGGGAAAGAGGGGATGATCCCATGTGGTTGGAAAGAACGACCGTCAAAAACTTTAAGTAGAGTAGGTGACAGAGACAAAACGGGTTGGCCGATGGCCTTCCAGCATGCCAAAGACATCACACATGTCGAGGCACCCTCATCCACCACTGTACGGAAAATATTCTAGGTAAACGTTTTCGTGGTATAAGCCACTACTATTTGAAAAGCGACATGGTAAGGAAGACGAGGTTTTAAGTCAGAGGTATCAAGCATGATCGTTCCCAAGTTACAAGTCTCGACAAAGCCTAAGGTAGCTAACAGGACCTTTCTCTGGGAAGGGAAACTCTGGAGGACTTTCAAAGCAGACATCCTACAAGGGGTTTGTGATAAATCCTCCACCACAGAGTAGTTCTGGGCGGCCCTTACATTTGGGTTGTAAGAAGATTTCTTGAATGCACCTTTGGGGATGTGTGACATTGTTTCACCCAATGTATTCTCAATTTGAAGAGGAAGAGGTGGGATTTCGACTTCTTTACCCTTCTCAGAGGTTCCTGGCTTTCCGTAATCATGTGATTTAGTCGTTATATAAGCATCACCTTTCATCATATAGACATTTGCAGATGAAGGATTACTTGAAGAGGCTCGAGTTAGATTTTTCTGTGCTCGACGAGGCTTGAGTTAGATTTTTCCCATGTGGGAATGGGTTCATTAACAGGGCAGGTTGTTGTTGTGCCAATAACTTTTGTGCCTCCACAAGCTGAGGGAACTAATGGGTCGGGTAATCTTCCTTGCAAATATTACAAGGATACTTTGACTTCTTCTTTTCACTATCTCCCCTTCCAGCAATATCGATGGGTTTCTTATCCCCCTTACCCTTTTTCCGTTGTTTCTTCTTTCCATCAAGCTGTTAGGTGGCCTTTGGGTTTGTCATTTGCACACTATGTACATCCGACTTTTGGGTAGGGGGAGCAACTGAACTAGTGGTTTGGTTTTCCATTGTCTGTTGTATCGACAATTGTTGTAATTGATTTGACAATGGATCAGCGGGCTTGGTTTGTGTTGAACCAATAATTCCATCAGCATGTGGTCCATACCTTTGCTTGGTTTTGTCAAGGATTGACCTTGGTGCATCTGGAAAAATCTCATAGAGTAAACTAGATTGAGAGTAAATTAGCTCTAGTTGTTGCGCTCTCATTATCACGTCTTCCTCGGAAAACACTCCATACATTGCAACATATTTAGATAAATGGGGTACCAAAGACTTAAGGAACCACTCTAGCAATAATGTTGGTGGGACTAGCACTTTGATCAAACTCTTCTGGCGTCTCCATTCTCAAATATGATCCAAGATATCGTCCTCTTTTGTCTGCTCAAAATTGGCCATCAATTTAGTGCTGGCGTCGTATCTCATAGGTAATTGGAAATGGTTCAAGAAATCCATTGCCAATTCACCAAAGGAAGAGTATCGTGAGCGGTCAAGCTCAATGTACCATTTCACAACACTCCCTATGAGAGTGTGTTTAAACAATCGCAACTAAACGGAGTCATATCTTAACGAGTTGGACAAGCACCATAAGTGGAAGGTAGTCACATGATCACCAGGATATTCATTAGGCATGGCCTCAAACTTTGGAATGTTCGAAGGAAACTTGGTCAGCATGGGAGGCCAACTCGGATTGTGACAGATGGGCTCAATTAAGAGCCTTTTCAAACCTAGCAAGTGCAGGGTTGCCAGAAATGGTAGTTTGGGTTGTGGATTGTAGCTGACCAAAAAGGAGCCTAGGGTTTAACTGGCACTAGGTTTCCAGGAAAACTTAGGTTGTTGGCCAGGGCTTTGGTAATAACCATGACCATGACCAGCGTACAGATTGGGTGCTTATTGAGACATCATATGCTGGTTCCTGTAATAAGACATAAAGGGCTGAGCTTGTGTCACATTCCAAGGATTTTGGGAGGGGTTTCCCCCTACCGATCCGACGGGCATAGGCGTTGGGCCTTGCCCGGGGTTCGATTGGGTATCTAAAGGGTTTCCCCCGCTCAACATCACTGGAAAGGGGACTGGTCCCTGCCATGGATTCCAAGATCCTTGTGAGGAAGGAATTCCTAAGTGTGCCCCCTGTGCAGGAATAGTACCCTGTACAGGATGTGGTTGTCCATAATCGGGGTTGACCCTGGCCAAAATGACAGCTGACGAGAAAGTGTTGCTACCAAACACATCGAACAAAGAGAAATGTGTCCAACCAACCAGCATATTATAAGAAGGGAGTGCTTGACTACCTGCTCCAAACAAGTTTACGTTAGGCCCGACAGAGTGTTGAGGAACACTGTTGAGCGAGGGGGATGAAGGGAGTATATGACCCCTACCATAAGGAAAAGCGATAAAGGGAGTGGAACTGCCCCCAATAGATCCTTGCAGAGGAGTGTTGGAATTCCCTACCCCCATACCCAAATTTTGTAGAGTGGAGGAGGAAAGTACAGTGCTCGTACCGAAGCCAGGCATCCCATATGAGAAAGGAGAGTCTATTGTGTTCTGAGGAAACGGAGCAGTGATCACTGCGATAGATGGAATCAAACCACTACTTGAGGTAGAAGAAATCGAGACCATGGTGGCCCGAACCAATGACGGTTGGTTAGGAGGTGGAACACCCCCAGTAATGACAGTCGTGAAGGAAATATCAGTATTCCCTGAAGAAGTGGCAGAGTTTGATTCCATTGTTGCTAGTGACACTACCGTACGCTCATAAGGTAGAACCTGTACGATGATGGGCGTCGATAGATCAGTGATGGGAGGGTTGTAAGGACCAAGAGCCTCTGTTCCGAGGTAAAAAATGATTGGTTCCACTAGAATCAAAATTTCTTCTCTTGAAGATGGGTTGGGCATAGTTTCATGTAACTTGGTTCTCTCAAAAGACCCTTTCTGGTCTAATTTTCACCTTAGCAGTGGCGGGCGGGGGGGTTTGAGGTCAACCGATGACAAGCCCAGAATTATTCGCAACCGACTGAACTCTTGATCATCCACTATGTGAGAAGATCAAAGACACACTAGGGCAATCTATAATCGTTTGAAAACCAACACGCACTAAAAAAGGTACCTATGAGATAAAACAAGTAGTCACTAACATGTTGGAAGAACAATTACAACAACCAATACAAGAGAAAATTAACGGCGCAAGTGCAACTCAAATACACAAACACCCTCTAGCTATACTCTACAAAGTGTGGCCCGATGTTTGTCCTAGGTACCACGGTATACCCCTGCAGTCACCTGTGTAAGTCACTAGAAATATAGGCAACTAGGTTGCCAGCGCGAACACAGTCACCAGGCGGGTACAGTCGACAGTCGGGTGGACCGCAATGAGTAGGGTATCAAGCCTGAAACTTATCAAGGGTATCTATTAGCGATCAAAAATTCACTGGAAATTTTCAGTATAGAGCAGAGGATATTTCTTCTTGTTTCAATACACCTGAATACAGAATGGATCCCATGGTTTGTTTCCCAGACAAATGTTTCAGAAAAAAAAGGCATTGGTGTTAGGTGGTCATGTTGATTTGAAAAATGATGAGCACCTAGAACCAAGTTGAAACAATGGTTGCAAAGCAGGATCTTGACCAAGGATTTGATCCAACTTCAGAGATAACAAAAGGGTGAATATAACAGCAAAGCCAGGTAATACATTTTGAAGATTTTAAACATTTTCATAAAGTTACAGGTTTCAGTGGTTAACAAGCCCAGATTTTTATCTCTTAACCACCGAAAGAAGAGCTTTTTGGTGGTTAGCAGGCCCAAATTTTTATCTCTTAACCACCGAAACCTGTTACATGGCAGCAAGGTTGTATTTTTTCCCAGATCTGACTTTTTCTCAACCAAATCTTTCAAGGTTGGTTTCTAAAGATGCATAATAATTAAATACATTAGATTTAAGGTTTTATCTTAATGTATTTAATGTTTAAGAAGGTGAAAAAGTGAAAATGGTAACCTAGTTCATGAGAAAAAAACTGTTTTTTTTGCCAAAGGTGGCAAATTCGAATTTCCTATGAAAATTCATTAGCCTTGGAAGGTTTTCTACATCTGTCAAAGAGTTTGGAGGATATGAAGGCTATCAAGATAGAGTTTGACTCCTTAGATAGGATCTTTTCCTATTTTGTTTTGACTTTCCATTTTTAGTATTATAGATCCATTTTTATAGGATCTCATCCTACACTTGTTGTATCTATTTTGATTTGATTATTTTTAGAAAATTTGATCCATCTTTCAAGGATCTAGATTTCATTTTGTAAGGCTATAAAGCCAAAGACATTTGGAGCACCAAAGGGGTTCGATTTTGAGTTCTATATTCTACTGTTTTGTATGAAAGACACTTTCTTTAATATATCATCCTGCAAGCTTCTTTCATTTGTTACTGTCAGACCTTCTTTCATCTTTGTCTATGCTTATGAGTGGAATTAGTTCTTTTGTCTCTGTTTAATGATCCTATGGTAACTGTCATCTTACTTTTGATTGCTAAGCAAGAATCATAAGCATCTTTGGATAGTTTGTTGACCCATCATATATGTTTTGGTTAACTAATTAGTTTTCCTATCCATTTGTTATACAAACCTATTTGACAATAGCTCTTGAAGGCCTTGTGTTGCATGAGTATAGTTAAGACTGTATTGAGAATACAATCCAGAGGTTAAGATATTCATCTTGATCCAAACCCACACCTATTATTGAGAAAATAGTTTCCAAAAATATTAAGTTACCAGGCATCTCTGATTTACAGCCTAGGAGAGTTTCTTGGAGTGATAACAAATTGGCGCCATTGCTGAGGAAGGAAATCGAAGCTCGGCTTCCTTGGGAGATGACAAGATCCAACTTTGATGATAGACAAAGCTTGGACATCATTTGGTTGTAATTATCTATCTGGCGACTCCATGAAGGACAGATTCAGTGGCGACTCCACAATAATAAAATGTCAAAATCATTTGCAACTCTTTTGGCTCGGAGGTTTGCATCTCTTGACTTCTCAACAATTCCTGGTTTCCCACATCCAGTTCCTTCTATAGATTTTTGGGGAGATCACCTTCCAAGATTTGAAGAAAAGAAAGAAGATAATCCTTCAGATCATCTCATCAGATTTCATCAATGCATGGTTCAGCTGGATATATATCATGAGGATGTTCTCATGAAGATGTTTGTCTTCTCATTAGAAGGAGATGCGCATGAATGGTATCGATCTCTACCTCCTTCTAGCATATCTTCTTTAAAAGAGTTTCATAGAGTATTCCATCATCGATGTGAAAGGTATTTTGATCAGGAAATTCCTCTTGAGGGTTGCTGTGAAGAATTTCATTCACATATTCAAAATGTTTATTCTTCTAGTTGTGAACATGAAATTCTTTCTATTATTGCTATTCAAGAGGAAGATCTTCAAGATAGAGTTGATGTGAATATTGATGATTGTGTGACCAAAGATTCTATGGATTGTTCTTCTTATGTACCTACTACTTTAAACAAAAATGAAAAGGATTATAGGGTAGGGGAAGAAGAAGATGAATTTTCAGCTGAAAGTCTCTTTAAAGAATGTTGTGATGAATTTGAAAAGCATGTTCAGCAGGAAGCAGTTGATTCTTCTGTTTGCAGAGATGAAAGTTATGTTGTTAAGGAAGATCTTCATGAAACAAATGGTTATAATGAGAATTATATATCTGTAGATGCATCAGATCTTATCTCTATTTCACATACTGCCTTTGATTTGTATGAAGAATCAGTTATAAAAGAGGATTGTTCTCAAATTTTTGAAGAGGTTTCTTATGACATGTTTTCACCTATGACTGATGAGAAGGATTTGAAGATTGCTTGTCTTTCTTTGCCAGATACAGAGGTTTTTTGCTCACCTATCTTTGATAAGTATGCAGACGAAGGAGATCAGATTTCTATATCAAATGATGTTGATTTGACCAGCAACCAGCCTATATATGATAGCTATGGATCTGATCTTGAAGAGCCTTTTTCTTTGCCTATCAAAGAACAACATCAACTTGAAGTCAACCATTCAGTTTTCACAGCTGATGTTCTTTCTCCAGAATTCTGTCATGAATATGATTTGTTTCATAAAATTAATGGACAATATGATTGTGTTGAAAAATATGTGGTTGTATATGATACTTTTCTGAAAGATTCAAAGGTTATGTCTTTTGAGATTCCAGATGATAAAGAGCAGATTGCATATGGCAATAGTCCTAGATCAAATCAGGAACATCATGGAACTAATACAGGAAAGCAACTTTTCGACTTTAAACAACAAGGTATTGTCATACATAAATTTTATGATCCAATTGTTATATGGATGGACGCACGGTTTTCAATAATGTCATATATTACAGAGTTTGGCATCATGGTTTGCAGCAATGAACATGAGCCGGTTGCAGTTCTCTTGTGGTATATTTTGTTCTCCTTTCATGTTCTTTGTTGTATACATGAAGATGAGTCAAGCAATTTGTTGCTTGAATTATTTTTCTGGAAATTTGTATATACCTGAAACATGTATTCGCAACAGTTAGAGTAGGGTAGTATAGAAGAATAAACTCACGGGTGAGTATTTCAAATTTGCACAGTATGTGGAATTTGCATTTAGCAATATGCTTTTGGTTTTGAAATAAAAATTCCATCCCCAATGGATATAAAGTAATTTTGACAGTGGTAGTTTAACTTCAAAAGATGAGCAGAGTTATGAGAGTTTGAATAAAGATTGCAGAGGTCTGGTGACAGCATTTGAGACTTCATAGCCCAATGGACTAGACGCAGAAAAATTGTGGATGATTCTTGAGTAGGTTGCAGGGATTTTTCAGGTTAAGGCTGTTAAGGTCCTAACCCGCACATAGGTAGATCAATGTATTCGGATGTAATAAAGTTCAATATTAATAAGGCCTTTCAATAAAATAGAATAAGGTGGATGTAAGAAGACCTAATAGAAGCTTCCGCTTCTAGAAGGATCTTCCTCTAGATGCTTCTCTTAATAGACATATTTAGTATAAATAAGAGGCGAGGGTATGAGAACCCTAGCTTGGATATTATTGTAACAGAGTGTTGCTCGACTGGAGGTTACCCCCTCGAAGAGGCCTGTGAACATTGCTATCTGAATCAAAGTGTTATTTCTGTTGCTATTTCGTATATCATTTCTGTGTATTGTGAAGATTATGATGGATATTTTACTATCATTCTGTCAGTTCTAGCATTTCATTTATGTTCTGCTTATTTTATATATCTGGTATCTTGCAAGTGGTATCGGAGCACTTTCCTTGGCAGAAATTGTGGGTATTTTTTTTTCAGGGTAGAGACGTATTCCGTCGTCTTTAAGCCACAGAGATCTGTCATTATGCACATAAACCCGCGGTTGAGGGATTCATACACGTAGGAAATACAGCTGGTTCTTAAGCGCACATTTGTTGGCCACCCTTGTAACCCTTGTTGGTACCCCTTCGAGTGGTAGCGCATCAGACAACACCTGTGTACGGATCGGCCTAGATTTCCTGAATCCCTCTTTAGATAAACCTATCGGCCGCCGGACTGCTATAGTGTCACCGAGAATAGCACTCGGGAAGATACTCTCTAGTACCTGGGTAGTCGGGTAGTACGGCTAAGGGTACGGTCTATCCTCCTTAGTTAGTGCCCTGAGATA
>ML792014.1:207611-220748 GCA_009831015.1 Picea engelmannii
AACAAAATCTACAATTTAACAACTCCAGCAATAGCTCCAACCATCAATCTCATGCTCCTCTCAACTTGTCGACCCAAGGAATGCACCATTCATTTATCATGGTTAACACAAGTGATGTACCATCCATTTATCAAGGCTAACCCAAGGAATGAGCAATTCATTTATCAAGGTCCCCAGCGTAGTTGTCTAGGACTCTAAGTTGTGGTTCTGGAACTCTAGCTTTCCAAAATTGAGTCTTTCATTCGACCTTCTTCAAAATTGTAAAAAATTTGCAGGTATTTTTCCCTCATGTTTTCTTCATGCCCCCATGTAGCATCTTCAGGACCATAGAAGCTCCATTGAACATTTACCATCCCTGTGGATTTTTTCCTGAGCACTTTGACTTTCCGGTCCAGTATGCATATTGGTTCCACCCAAAAATCCCCTTCATACTCCACCTGGATCACATTTAAATAAATTATATAGTTAGGATTAGGTACATACTTCTTTAATAATGATACATGAAATACATTATGCACTCTCATGGATGTAGGAAATGCTAGGATGTATGCAATTGGCCCTATATTTTCTAATATTTCAAAAGTTTCACAATATCTTGCTTCAAAATTTCGAGCAACTTCCTAATATTAGCGAACTTCTCTTTTCCTTCACTTTAAAAAACACATGTTCACCCACTTTAAAATCTCTGAAAACTCTATTATTGTCTACATAACTTTTCTTCCTATCCTGGGCAACCTTTAAATTATGATTTATCCTTTTCATCTGCTCTTCCATTTCCTTCAACAAATCTGGCACAACAACTGCTATGTCTGCTAGATTATCCCAACTCACTAGAGTGTTACATTTTCTTCCATACAATTCTTCAAATGGACTCATTTTCAATGAGGCCTGATACCCATTGTTGTAGGCAAATTAAACTAAATGAATAAAATATTCCCACTTTGATGGTTTGTCCATCACATACATTCTAAGTATGTCCTCAATTATCCTATTAGTCCTCTTTGTTTTCCCATCTAACTCTGGATGATACGTTGTACTAATATTCAAATTTGTTCCAACCCCATTGAACAAACCCTTCCAAAAATTGGATGTGAACTTTGGATCTCTATCTGAAACTATTCCCTTAGGTACTCCATGTAGCCTAGAAACTTATTTTATGTAGATATATGCAATACTTGATGCCTTGTGTGTAGTATTTACTAGAATAAAATATGATTCTTTAGTTAATTTATCCACCACCACCATGATGAAATCATGTTGCTTCACTACTCTGGACAACTTAGTAATAAAATCGACCATGAAAACTTCCCACTTCCATTCCAGAATGGGAAATGGTTGTAGCAAACCTATTGGATGTCTATGTTATGTTTTTACATTTTGGCATTCTAGACATCTGTCTATGTAATTAGCCACTTATTTCTTCATTCCCAACCAAAAGTATTGGTTTCTCACAACTGCAATTGTCTTCTGATATCTTGGGTTCTCGACATATGGAACATTGTGCATTTCCTTCAGAACTTCATTTTTGATCTCATTGGAATTCAACACATATACTTTTCCCTTGTACATGAGAATTACATCTTCTTTCAGCTCATAAAAAATAATTTTCTGCTGAAAATTACCTTGTTGTAATGTTTCTTTTATTTTCACATATTGTTGATATGAATTTACGGTTGCAATAATTTTGTCTTTCAAATATGTCATGTACATGCTAATGGATGCCACATGCACTTCATGAGATCTCCTGTTGAGTTCATCAACCACTTTATTTTCTTTTCCTTTTATATACTTAAATTCAAAGTCAAATTCACTCAAAAATTCCATCCATCTAGTTTGTCTATCATTTAGTGTTAGTTGTCCAAACAAATATTGCAATCCACAATGGTCTATTCTTAGCTTGAATTTCTTCCCATAAGGTAATGAATCCACTTTTTTAATGCATGTACAATCACTTCTAACTCCAAGTCATATGTAACATAATTAGTCTCATGCTCTTTTAATTTTATGGACTCATAGCATACTACATGTCCCTTTGACTGATAACTCCACCGAGTCCTTCCTTGCATGCATCAGTGCACACAACAAAATCTTCATTTGGATCTGCAATATTCAATATTGGTGCACTTGTCAATATTTCCTTCAGCTATTGAAAATTGTCTTCACACTTGGAAGTCCATTCAAATTCCACTCCCTTCTTTTGCAAAGAAGTCATTGGACTTGTAATCCTTGAGAACCCTTTTATGAATCTTCGGTAATAACTAGAAAGACCCATTAATGATATGAACTTTGTCACATTATTTGGTGTTGTCATCCTATAATGGCCTCTATCTTCTCGGGATCAACTTCTACTCATGTTGCTGAAATTATATGCCCTAAGTAGTGAATATTCTTTTGGTAAAAGATGCACTTACTTAGATTAGCATACAATTTATGCTCTCTTAATACTTGCAACACCATTCTTAAATGTTTCTCATGTTCCTCTTATGATTTATAATAGATGAGGATAGCATCTAAGATTGCAATCACAAACTTCTCGAGGTACTCCCTGAGAACTCCATTCATTGGGCACGTAAAACCTGATGGGGAATTTGATAGCCTAAATGACACTACCATGAATTCATAATGCCCATATATTGTTCTAAATTTTGTCTTATTTATGTCTTCTTTATTTATCCTTACTTAATGATAGACTAATCTCAAGTTAATATTCGAAAATATTCTTGCACCTTTCAGCTGGTCAAACAAATCATCAATTCTTGGAAAAGGATACTTATTCTTTATGGTAACTTTGTTAAGATGCTTGAAATCAATACACAGACTTAAGGTTCCATCCTTCTTCATCACAAAAAGAACCGAGACTTCCCAAAGTGACACACTTGGGCGTATATACCCCTTCTTCAAAAGTTCTTCAAGCTACATCTGCAACTCTTTTAGTTCTAGCATGCCCATTCTGTAAGGTGTCTTAGACATTGGGGAAGCTCCTGGAACAAAATCAATAGATAAATCGATGTCTTGTTTTGGTGGTAGTCCTAGAATTTCTCTAAAAATATATTCAAAATCCCTAAAAATTGGATGGTCTTCAATGCTTGTCACTTTGTCTTTTGTTGCCTCCTCCATATGGGATGCAAACATATGACATCATTTCCTAAGAAATTCTTCAACTGCATAGCTGAAATCTCTCCAACAACTACAGCTCTTGGAATGCCTTGAATATTTCATTGCTTCCCTTCCTCATCAAGACATGTGATTGTCTTATTGTAATAGTCTAGGACAACATGAGTTTTCTCCAACCAATCCATTCCAATTATACAATCATATGAACCCAATGGTATGATGTTTACATTCACCTTTGTATTGATTCCATTCATGTCTATTGAATAATCTTTAACCAACTCGTTGATTTTCCTCTTAGCCCCCATGGCTAAATGAACTAACCAATATTTCTTATGCTTACTTATTTGCAAGTGAAATATTTCAACAATGTTAGAATTTATGTAACTATGGCTCACTCCATAATCAATTAAAATTTCTATGGGCTCATTATTGATCTTAACTTCTACTTCAATCATGGGGGATTGATACTCTTCCTTCTTGTTGTCCAAAGCTGCATAAATCCTTGGCATGCTTCCTCCCATGTATTTCACTGTTTCATCCTCTTGAATGTTTTGTATAGTCCTCATTCTTTCTCCTTTGTAAGGGAAATCCCTATATATATTATTTCCCTCACATCCCCAACATTGCATCGGTTGTTGTCTTGAGCTTTTTCCAAATGAATATTCATTCTTGTGTTCATTTTTTGCGACTTGACCCCGCTGATTCGTTGGAAAATATTCCTGAAAAAGGGTGGCTTAAAACACTTCTTCCTGTTATCCTTCTTATCCTTCATCTAGTCATTCCAATCTTTTTGGAAAACTGGTCTTCCTTTGCTATGTTCATACAAATTCCTTTCTCTCCTTATGGTTTCCTCCAAGGTTTTGGGGTTGTCATATTGAATCCTATCATTGTATAAAGAGGGTAACCCATTTAGAAACCTTTGGATTTTGACTTTCTCATCCTTGATTAAGTCAACGTACTTAGACAATTCAAAGAATCGCTTCTCATATTCCTCCATTGTCATGGTTCCCAACTTGAGTTCAAAGAACTATTTCATATTTCTTTCATAGTAATTCTCAAAAAAATATTTCTCTTGGAAATATCCCTTGAACTGCCTCCATGAGACTGTTTTCTCATCAAGGTTCTTGGTTTTCTTAAGTTGATCCCACCACATGGTTACTGTTAGGGTCCTAACCCGCACATAGGTAGAACAATATATTTGGATGTAATAAAGGTCAACATTAATAAGGCCTTGCAATAAAATAGAATAAGTCGAATGTAAGAAGACCTAATAGAAGCTTCCACTTCTAGAAGGATCTTCCTCTAGATGCTTCTTTTGATAGACATATTTAGTATAAATAGGAGTCGAGGGTATGAGAACCCTAGCCTGGATATTATTTCAATAGATCCTTTCTCGACTGGAGGTTTTCCCCTCGAAGAGGCCCATGAACATTGCTCTCAGAATCAAAGTGTTATTTTTGTTGTTATTCTTATATCATTTCAGTGTTATTGTGGTGATTGTTCCAGTTATATTGTTGTTATTCTGCCATTTCTAGCATTTTATTTATGTTCTTCATACTTTTTATATATGGTATATTACAAGTGGTATCACAACAATTTCCTCGGTAGAAATTGTGGGTTAATTTTTTATCAGGGTAGAGATGTATTCCGACGTCTTTAAGCCACAGAGATCAGTTGTTACGCGCATAAACCCGCAGTTGAGGGATTCATACATGCAGGAAATACAAGTGGTACTTAAGCGCACATCTATTGGCCACCCTTGTAACCCCTGTTGTTACCCCTTCGAGTGGTAGTGCATGAGACAACACCTATGTACGGATTAGTCTAGATTACTTGAATCCCTCTTTAGATAAATCGATTGGTCGCCTAACTGCTATAGTGCCACCGATAACAACACTCGGGAAGATACTCTCTAGTACCTGGGTATTCGGGTAGTATGGCTTAGGGATCAGTCTAGCCTCCTTAGTTAGTGCCCTGAGATATTGGGTTGAGTACTACTGTTGGACCCCACACGTATATCAGAGAGCTATAGCACATGGAAAACCCTTGTCTGTAGAGCCCTTGAATACCTAACCCTTGGGGACATAAACATAAACAAATTAAAACAAACAATATCTATTGCCACACAACTATGTTCGGGTTTCCAAATCATTACACATTTATTCCTGGTTAAGAATTTGGGCATTTCATCACTGCAGTATTCTTCAAACTAGAGTATAACTCTGCAGGTGTAAAAAAAAAAAAAAAAAAAGGAGTCTGGAAATTTTTGCACCATCATTTGAGACCTATTCCATTGGATTCATCTCTTCGCCCTTATCACATTCATACATATCATTTTTCAGAAAAAAAAAAAAAAAAATTGACCACACCTTCCCCATTTTGGTTCCCTCGCCATCATGGCCCATACCCATAGCCAAGACTAGGAATATTGCTTCAATACCTTACAATCTAATTTCACTGAGACCCAACAAGAAGTGAAAGAACTCAGGGCCAATGTTGTCGCCATCAATACAACCATGCAGTCCTCAATGGAGAAAATCAAACAAGACCTGACTACCCAGCTTGAATCTATCATTTCGACTCTCTACACCAAGATGAATATCCCTACAGATAACCCTTTATCTGACCAACCTCCACATATTGAAGTTGAAAATCCCTCCCATTCCCATAACTTTCAGCACCATCACTTTCAACGTGACCTACACCTTCCACGGGTGGATGCGACCAAATTTGATGGCTCGGATCCCACTGGTTGGGTAACCCAAATGGAACATTATTTCTCTTTATATGGCATTACAGATGACTTGGAAAAACTCTGGTATGGTGTTATCCATCTATATCAAGAACATTGGAAATGGTGGCAATGGAGAAAAACTTCACGTCAAGGGTATATTGATTGGACACAATTTGTGGCAGAGCTTTATGAACGCTTTGACACTGACACCAACCATTTGGGTCGTTTGACAAAGTTGAAACAATCATGCACAGTAGAAGACTTTATAGCTTCTTTTGAGCGTCTGGATTTTTAGACAGAGGGCATGTCTGATGCATTTTTACGAGAGTGTTTTATTAGTGGCCTCAAGGATGAGATTTCGTCCCATGTCCTCATGGCTCAGCCTTAGAGTTGGGTGGAGGATAATAAAAGAGATAAATAAGCACAACAGGTTGTATCTTCTCAAAACCGAAAATCCTCCTTTATCCCTTTCACTAAACCAGTAAATCCCACTACTCCCTCCGGTCCACTAAAGATCAAAAAATTGACCAGGGTTGAAATGGTTGAATGCCAACTCAAAGGCCTTTGTTATAATTGTGATGACAAATATTTCTCGGGCCATAGGTGTAAGGAAAAAAATATTTTTATGGCCATTTCGGAGGATATTTCAGAAGAGAATGTTGAAACTCCCCTTGTGTCTGAGTCACCCGAAACCACTGACATACCCCTCCCTCAGACCCTCCCGAACTAGAACCTGTCATTTCCCTAAATGCTCTCACTGGCTTCTCTGCTCCCTTAACCCTCAAGATAGTCAGTTACATCAAGCATAGGAAGGTCATCATTCTGATTGATAGTGGAAGCACCCATAATTTTATTCATCGTCGCATTTCCCAAGAAACTCATTGCTACATCCATGCAGTCAATAATTTCCAAATCATGATTGCCAATGGTGGATCCATGAAATGTGGAGGGCATTGTGAAAATGTGCATCTCCAAATTGGTGACTACCACCTGAAATATCATATGTTTTCTATCAACATGGGCGGTTGTGACATTGTGTTGGGTGTAGACTGGCTAAGTAATGTGGGTCCCATTCTCATGGATTTTAAGGAATTAACAATGCAATTCAACCAGGAGGGCCAACAATATAAGTTCCAAGGCATCATCGTCAGTTCACCTGAGATCATTAGTTCCCATTGCATGGAAAAGCTGCTCAAAAAAAGTCATTCTAGTGTTATTGCCCAACTCCATGCCATACAAGCAACATAAACACCCTTAGTGCCGTAAGACCTCCAATCCATCCTTTCTAAACATCAAGTTGTATTTTCCACTCCCCAGGGACTCCCTCCTTCCCGTGGTGTTCATGATCATTCCATTCCCCTTGTACCAAAAATCCTTCCTCCCAATATTCGTCTGTATCATCACCCCCTTTCCCAAAAAAATGAAATTGAGAAAATGGTCCAGGAACTCCTTAACGCAGGCATTATCTGCCCTAGTATGAGCCCCTACTCTTCTCCTATGGTCATGGTCCTGAAGAAATAAGGTTCTTAGCGAATGTGTCCTAACTTTCGTGCCCTCAATAAGCTTACCATTAAAGACAAATTTCCCATTCCTGTCATTGATGACCTCTTGGATGAATTGAGTGGCACCCAATTCTTTACTAAACTTGATCTTCATTCTGGATACCACCAGATACATATGAAAGAGGAATACATTCCCAAGACTATCTTTATAACTCATGAGGGCCACTATGAGTTTTTGGTCATGCCCTTTGGCTTGTGTCATGCCCCCTCAACCTTCCAAAGCCTCATGAATCATGTCTTCCATCCTTTTCTCTGTCATTTTGTCTTATTTTTCTTTGATGAAATCCTCATCTATAGAAAAACCTAGACAAACCATATTGCTCATGTGGATCGAGTTCTCCATCTACTCTCTCAGCACCAACTTTTCCTGAAATAGTCTAAACGTGCTTTTGGCTCCTCGGAAGTCGAGTACTTGGGTCATCTAGTTGGAAAGGACGGTGTCAAGGTGGATCCTAAAAATCTTGAATCTATGCAAGACCAGCCTCACCCAAAGACTCTCAAAAGATTGCATGGATTTTTGGTCTTAACAGGTTATTATCGCAAGTTTGTTAAGAATTATGGAAAGATTGCAGCACCTCTCACTGCACTCCTAAAAAATAACTCTTTCACTTGGACTCCAGCATCTTCTCAATCTTTTCAAACCTTGAATATGGCCATGTGCACCACTCTAGTCCTAGCCTTCCTGATTTCACAAATACCTTTGTCTTGGAATGTGATGCTTCAGGGAAAGGAATTGGTGTTGTCCTTATGCAAGAGGGTCGGCCTTTGGCCTTTACCAGCAAACAACTGTCTGAAAGAAATCTGGGAAAATCAATCTATGAAAAGGAAATGTTGGCTATTCTGCATGTCGTTGATCTGTGGCACCCTTATCTATTAGGTCAATGCTTCCAAATTAAGACAAACCATCAAAGCCTCAATTATTTTATGGAACAATGCATTTCCTCCCTGGAGCAACAAAAATGGGTGACTAAGCTCTTTGAATATTATTATGAGATCATTTACAAGAAGGGAAAAGACAATGTGGTTGCGGATGCACTTTCTCTAAAATATGAAGATGACGGATCCTTTTTTTCTCTTCCCTTCATTGTACCAGATTGGCTCTAAGTCATTCGCCAGGAATGGCTACACAAACCCAAAATTTCACATCTAATCCAACAATTACAGTCCAATGCTCCAGCTTCCCCAGGGTACTCTTGGCTCCATGATGAGATTCGATACAAAGGCCATTTGTATTTAAGTAAAAAATCAAAACTTAAATCCATGGTACTTTCTGAGCTTCATGCTACACCCACTGTTGGGCACTCCAGGTTTACCAAAACCTATGACAGGGTTGAACATTCTTTTTTCTGGGATGGTATGAAACAAGACATTTGTAATTTTGTCTTTGAATGTGATGTGTGTCAACGCAACAAGGGTGAAACAGTCAAATCTTTGGGCACACTACAACCGCTTATGATTCCACCTGCTATTTGGAGGGATATCTCTATGGATTTTATTACAGGGTTACCCAAATCAGAAAATAAATCATTCATCATGGTGGTTGTTGATCGCCTTTCCAAGTATGCTCATTTATGTTCTCTTCAACACCCATTTACAACATCTATGGTGGCTCAACTTTTCATGGATTAGGTCATCAAGCTTCATGGCATGCCACATTCTATTGTTTATAATCGCGACCCAACTTTCACCAGCAATTTTTGGCAAGAACTGTTCAAGCTACAAGGCACCCAATTGCATCTCAGCACAACTTATCATCCCCAGATTGATGGTCAAATGGATGTTGTCAACAAGTGTGTCGAAACATATTTGAGGTTTTTTGCCTTGAAAAAGAAAAATCAGTGGGCTCAATGGTTACCCCTAGATGAATGGTGGTACAACACTTCATACCATATAGCTACACACATGACTCCATTTGAAGTGGTATATGGATAAAAGCCACCTCCAATTCTCTCATACTTACCTGGTGTCTCAAAGGTCCAGGAAGTTGACCAAACGCTTATAGTTCGAGAGGCTATTCTCCGCACCCTCAAAGAGAATTTTGTCATGGAACATAATTGCATGAAGAAACAAGAAGATCAAGGTCGCTCTGAACATCAATTTGCAGAAGGGGATCAAGTGTTTCTTCGACTGCAACCTTACAAGAAAAATTCCCTCAAGTCTAAGCATTGTCAGAATATAGCACCCAAATTTGATGGTCCTTATACCGTTCTCAAGTGTGTGGAAAAGGTGGCCTATCAGTTATCTTTTCCCATTCATTCTAAGCTACATCTTATTTTCCATGTTTCATGCTTAAAGAAGGTGATTGGAACTAAGTTCCAACTTCAAACCAACCTTCCCGAGTTAGACGAAGAAGGATCCATTTGGCTACATACACAAGTAATTTTAGACCAGCGTGAGTGTCGCCTGTGTCAGAGAACCATCAAGGAAGTGTTAGTCCAGTGGAAAGATACAACTCCAACAGATGCCACTTGGGAACCAACTACCATTATGCAGCAATTTCCACATCTCAAGCCTTGAGGACAAGGTTGTTTTTAAGGGGGAGGACATGTTAGGGTCCTAACCCGCACATAGGTAGAACAATATATTCGGATGTAATAAAGGTCAACATTAATAAGGCCTTGCAATAAAATAGAATAAGTCGAATGTAAGAAGACCTAATATAAGATTCCACTTCTAGAAGGATCTTCCTCTAGATGCTTCTTCTGATAGACATATTTAGTATAAATAGGAGTTGAGGGTATGAGAACCCTATCTTGGATATTACTGTAATAGAGCTCTTCTCAACTGGAAGTTGCCCCCTCGAAGAGGCCCGTGAACATTTCTCTCAGAATCAAAGTTTTATTTCTATTGTTATTCTTATATCATTTCAGTGTTATTGTGGTGATTGTTCTGGTTATATTGTTGTTATTTTTCCATTTCTAGCCTTTTATTTTTGTTTTGCATACTTTTTATATCTGGTATATTAGAGTTACCTTCCCTTGCAAGTGGTAGGTGGAAATTCTAGCTTCTATCCGAGATGGCTAATCATGTAGCTGGAAATATCTCTTCATTTCCAACAGTCAGGCCTCAACATATTCTCCTTTTGTGTGCTCATCATTGAAAGTTGGTGGTTTAATCTTTATGCATTCACCCCACAATATGTCTACCTCAAGTCTTCTCCTTTTCCTCTGAACATGAGACACACATGGGTTTCTCCCTGGACCTGAACTTGCATGAGTTCTTCTGGTGGAATTTCTTGGAGAATGATGGTGTCTACTCATGCTTCTTGATTGCCTATCATTCCCATTATCATCTCTTTTTTTATGGGATATTGATGTTGATACTTGTCTAGCACTAGCTGCTTGGTTGGTGCAAAATTATTTGTTAACTTGCTTCTGTAGCATATTTAGGATTTGAAGTATCTCTTCTTAATCCTTAATGATCCTCTCATTATCAACCCTATATCTCTGCACTTATTTTGGCAGGATTCTCATAGTTACAGTTCCTTGCCTGTCTCTTCTCCCATTAGACTCGGTCTCATCATTACCCATGCTAGTATGAAGACCTCCAATTTATTCTTCATGGTTGTAAAACCCTTGAGCATCCTCCATGTCTCCAGTTCTCATGTAGGAACTAAGGTATGATTTTTTGTATCTCTAATTCTGTAAGAATGTGCATGCAATAATTGTTGTTAGAATTAACCATATTGCAAAATATTTATCAATTAGATTATAGGTCATTACTCATTTTAAATTATGAAGAATATTAATGCACTACTCCCAAGTAGGATTCATTAAATGCATTCATTTTTTAAACAACTTTCCAATGGTTATTCGTTTGCTCCAATCCGAGCTCCGAGATGAAAATTATGATGGAAAAAATGTGAAGGAATATTCATTAGCACATGTAACATAGTAGCAACGCTCAACAACCGTCCGATCATTTCTTGATTAAATATTTGTTGTTGATCTATCTTAATGGATTCATCGCGAATCTAAGTCATATCTCTTCTTCATTTTGGGCTCATGTTCTCCAATTTTCACCCTCTAGTTTCGTCGCACTTAACTTGCTCCCATCCTTAGAAACTTTATTGTATTCACGAGCTCGCGAGTGGTGGACTCGCAGACTCATAGCCTATATTCATACCTTCCATGAACTCACCACCTACACTTAAATTATTTTTCCTTTGCGGACTAAGAAAATCATGGAATCATAATCTTGTAACCTTCCTTTCATAACTCCATCTAAGAATTCTCAACACTTAACCATTTTTCCATCTACGCGGACTCGTGATAACTTAACACTTAGACAAATTCCAATATCTTATCGTTGTTTCATGGGACTGACAATTGGCCTGCCACATGGTCCACACCACCTACCAACTATCATCCCATCCAACATGTACCTGCCACCGTGGAAGTACATGTCTTTCTTCTACCATGTCAGCTGACATGTGGCCTCCATGTCATGTCGATGTCGTCATACAGAAAAATACCCAAATTTTTCCAATTTTGCTTATGTTCAAAATTTCCAAAGAGGCTCAATAATTCACACATGAAATTTCTCTCAATTTTACTGTAATAATTTAATAAAATAAGTTGCATATGCACTCCAGAATTAATTCTCTACGAATTTTCTCTTCAACATTTTGCTAACTCAGCCCATCCAGGCTCGATGTTGAAAATTGGGCTTTGATACCACTTTGTAACGCTTCCAGCCACCCAGGCTGGGCCATGCCACATGAAACTCTCTGTTTCTATATCTCTAATACCAAAATGTAACATTCCCCAACCCAACCGAGGGACATTACTGTGTAGAATATGTTGAATTTTTAATTAAAATAAATTACCAAGGCAAGTGTTTCTCTTCCCTAGGCGCCTAAGGGGAGAAATTGCTGAATGTGGGTCCTAGTCATTTAATTTGTGAGATGCAAATTAAAAGGTGACTTTATGATTAAAGTGAGGGTGAGTGAAGATACACCAAATCTCAGCCACCCATCTGATCTAATCTCAACCGTTAGATTAGAAAACCCCTCACCTTCCCTCATGAGGTCGACTTGGGCAAGAGGGCGCACCCATTCTTGGGTAAGAAGCAACAACAGTCTTGTTGAGAGAGCAAGAGGTTCTTGGTGAGATGCCAAGAACAAGGAAGTTGAAGCATTCTTGTTGAGAGAACAAGAGGAGCTCAAGAATTCTTGTTGAGAGAACAAGAGAGAGCAAGAGGTTCTTGGTGAGATGCCAAGAACAAGGAAGTTGAAGCATTCTTGTTGATAGAACAAGAGGAGCTCAAGAATTCTTGTTGAGAGAACAAGAGAGAGCAAGAGACTCTTTGTGAGATGCCAAGAGGTTCTTGGTGAGATGCCAAGAACAAGAGAAGTTGAAGCATTCTTGTTGAGAGAACAAGAGGATTTCAAGCATTCTTGTTGAGAGAACAAGAGAGACCAAGAGAGAGGTCGAGTTGAAGAAAAGAGACAGCAACTGCAATTTCTGGGAGTATTGGCATGCATTTCAAGGCTGCCGAATAACATTTAGTGGCACAGAAATTGAGTCTTAGCATAGTTTTGGCATGAATTTCATGACAGTCCATACAACATTAATTTCCGTATAGTTGTACGGATTTCTGGTTCAGAAATCGAGGAGCAAAAGCTACAGGAATGTCCAGATAAGTTTGTGTAAATATCTGAAGATGAATATGCTGTAAAAGAATTTCTCAGAAGCTCATAAATAATACAAAGCCCTCTCTCACTGG
>ML792015.1:7019-17788 GCA_009831015.1 Picea engelmannii
ATGAAACATGTCATGTTGATATCAACATGACATGAACATGGTGACGTGGCAGCATCAGAGGCTACCACATGTCACTCATTTTCGGCATTTCCGGGTCAGCATGTGGAATAATGACAAAGTGCCACGTAGCAGTCCATACAGCCATGTGGAAGGTCATATGGGATGTGGCAGACATGTGGCATCTGTACCATACGTGGCAGGATGACGTGGCAAGTAGGCAATGTGGCAGGATGACATGGCAAGCATGCAATGTGGCAGGCAAGCAACGTGGCAGGGTGACTATACAGGTGGATGATGTGGGCCAATTTTTGGTTTCCATGTGAATCATTCATGGGATGCCACGTGGTAGTGGGAAAATTCCCAATGAGGGCCCGTAACCAAAATTTCAAAATTAAAAAAGGGCGGCCCACCAAATCTGGTGGAAATCCCACCAAATCTGGTGGAAATCCCACCAAATCTGGTGGTCGACCTCCATTGTAACCAACTTTGAAAAATCCAAACAATGGAATCCAAACTTGGCAGTGGTTAACCACTATATATATATATGTTGTTGTAACTACAAGCCAAAAGGGGGAGTCCTGGAGGCTTGACTTCAAAACCTCGCCAACCAAATGCCTTAACATAGCATCCACCAATCGTTGAGCCAAACGGCTCCATCGGATATTTCGCCTGCATTTAATTTTAAATGCCCAATTTTCCAATCGATGGGAGGAGGGCACTCGATAGTACAACTGTGCATGTTTTACGAGGTGAGCACAGTGAATTAATTGCAGGTTGCAGGCACAAAAACCAAGATGATATTTATCATGGGCCTAGGAGTGCCAGAGTCAAATTGAGGCATGGAGACATTCATTTTTGGGTAATTTGACGCCACGAATTCAATGTTGTTGTCTGTTTTCTGATCTGAGAAAATATTCTGCAGCTTAATTCCAAAATGAGGTATACTTATGTATTTTGCCAAATTCTTTTGGTGAGTTAATAAAAATGCCTACCCATTTGAGAGCAAGACTAGGAGACGTAATCCATCAAGGAAGAACTTCGTTATCAAGTTTTTGTGTTTAGATTTGATGCTTACGTCTCTTTATTATTGATCTTTTCCTTCTTTATGGTGCACTTCAATTTATGCTCATTTAATACAATTCTTTAATAAGTCACATTGATGAAAAGATCATGGATCATGTTGGTATTAGAGCAGTCATCTTTGGATTGAATTATTGAGTGTGAATGCTTACTAGGGCCAAGCATAAGCAGGGTGAATGAAGTCTTAATACTTTCAATCCTGAAGTTGGTCGTGCATCCCAAAGGAAGAAAATGGCCGAAGAGGATAGGTGTGATGAACAAGAGAAAAACTTCCATATGGTCTTTTATCGCATGTCAGAAATGGTCAAGCGGATGTATGGATACTACGAGAAGAGGATGAAGAAGAAAGGGAAGAAAAAGGAAGCACAAACAAATGATACTTCTTCAATGAATCAAGGGGATAGAGGAGACCCTCTTGAGCCTCTATCTTCACCATCAAGTTCTAGCTCTTCTTCTTCTGAGCATTCTCATCATTCTCATCATTCTAGCCATAAAGCTTCTTTTAAGAAACCATTATTAATTCTTGATGTAAAATTTTATTTACCTATGTTTAATGGAGATGTTAATCCTGAAAAGCTAGATAATTGGATCTAACAGGTTGAAGTATATTGTCGTGTTCAACAAATTGATGAAGAGGAAGTCATAGTGCAATTGGATTCTCTTCGGTTGGAAGACATTGCTCTCATATGGTGGGAGAGAAAACTTCAGGACAAAATTAAGTGTGGTAATATTATTTCCTCATGGTCGAAATTTAAATCAGCGTTAAGGAAGCAATTTTATCCATTGGGTTATTTACATAAAGCAATGATGGAATGGAAAATTTTAAGACAAAGTAAAGGTCAAATTGTACAATGTTTCACAGAAGAATTTAGGAAGAAATCTCTTGCATTAAACATTCCTTTGGATTCTTATGAAACTTTAATGAAGTATATCAGCGCACTTCACAGTTATATTCATCATACTTTACTATTGTTTAACCCCACCAGTATTGACAAAGTTTGTGTGAAAATCACTCACCTTGAGAACAGGGGAAAGCATGTTCAAGAAGATCCCACAAAGAAACCTTCCAATCTCCCACATAAGAAGTTTAAGAAGTTTAAAAGGAAGGACAAAAATATCGCCACAGTAAAGAGAGAAGAAGGAAATCCATCTTGCACTCATTGCAAGAAGAATGGTCACGATGATGAACACTGTTGGAAAATACATCCAGAGAAGAAACCAAAATAGTTTGGTGGAAAGGGGAAGATGAAGACCGTTTATACAGTGCAACAAGATCTTGGTTCCAATTTAGGAGACAAAGGAAAGATCACAGTGGTTGGAGTACAATGTAAAGATTACCTTCATGCTAGTTCAAATTCCAATAATGAATCTCATGATGATGAAAGAAAGAGGAATGAATTATTTCATATAAGAGTTGTATATAAACACACTAAGATAGATACATTATTTTATCTAGGTTCCCAAATAAACTTGATATCTGAAGCACTTGTAAAAAATATGGGTCTTGAAACTAAACCACATCCAAAGCCTTATCATCTTGGTTGGGTATGTGATAAAGAAAAACTTAATGTCAGCAAGCAATGTAGGGTCAAATTTTATATTGCTTCAAAGTTGATTGATGAAGTGGATTTGGATGTTATATCACTTGATATATGTGGCATAGTGTTGGAGAGTCCTTATCTTTATGATATAAAAGCAGTATTCTTTCATCATGAGAACAAATATCACCTTAATAAAGGGGGAGTGAAATATATTGTTAGAGCCCACAACATGAGGGTAAACACAACACTTGTTAGTGCAGGACAAATGAAGAGAATCATAAACACTAATAAGAAATATGTACTCATGGTCATAAGGGAAAAAGATGTCGGAACATCCAACGCTTTTCAATGACATGATCCTTCTCATAAGAAATAATTAATTTATATTGTTTCTAACTATGATGATATTTTCTAGGAACCAGATGGATTACCTCCTAAGAGGGAAATCCAACATGAAATAAATCTTCAATAGGATTCTCCTCTTCCTAATGTGGGCATGTACAGGATGTCATTTGTAGAGATTACATAGATCAAAAAGAAGGTACAAGGATTATTGGATCAAGGGGTCATCAGGCCCAACTCATCTCTTTGTGGTTCTCCAATCATGTTGATGCCAAAGAAGGATGGTACATTGGGAATTCATGTCGATTACTGGGCCTTAAATAAAATCACAGTGAAAAATTGATACCCTCTTCCTCATATAGATGATTTACTTAATAAATTAAAGAATGTTGTTTATTTCACTAAGTTGGATTTGGGCAGTGGATACCATTAGATTAGGGTTGCAGAACAAGATGCATGGATAATTGCCTTTAAAAACAAACAGAGATTGTTTCAGTGGTTAGTTATGTTGTTTAGGCTTTGTAATGCTCCGACAACCTTCATGTGTGTGATTAATGATGTATGCAAGCCATTTCTAGATGATTTTGTGATTGTATATTTAGACAACATTCTTATCTTTAGTGGGACTTGGGATGAACATGTAATGCATGTAAAGCAAGTATTGGATACTTTGCAAAGGGAAACATTGTATGTAAAATTGTCCAAATGTGAATTTGGTACGACTGCACTTGTATACTTAGGTCATATTATAGGAGAAGGACAACTAAAAAATGATCCTTCCAAGATTGATGTAATTGTAAATTGGCCTGACCCAAAAAGTGTAACTGAAATACAAAGCTTCTTAGGTGCAGTCTAGTACTAGAGGAGATTCATTTCAAACTTCTCCTTTATAGCAGCTCCTTTTTATTCCTTAACTAGTTTGAAGAACACTTTTCAATGGGGAGGAAAGAAACAAAAATATTTTGACACTTTGAAGGAAAATATCAGTACCGCACCAGTATTAGTACTATTGAATCTTCAACAACCTTTCAAGATTGAGACAGATGTTAGCGGGTATGCCATGGATGGATTACTAATGCAATATCATAAGCCTATATATTTGATCTGAAAATAGAAGGCTGACTTGTTATGCTATGAAAGCACCCGCTACTTCATTAAAATAAACTTTACAGGACCTTGCTTCATGTGTATAAATATGCAAAATAAAAACTTATGTGTTAAGTTTATGCTTCTTCCTTTAAATGTGCATGTATCCTTTTGTAAATTCTTATGCATGAGGATATGTTCTTTTGAATGGTTAAATATGTGCTTGAAATGAAAACACATCAACAGTACTTGCAACAAATAAACCATCAATCGCACAACAAGAACAACATGATAAAGGAGTTCACCCCCCTACGGGCTACATCTCCTTGAGCCTCCATAATGGACTTGGCTCTCTGGGATTAATTAGTCAAAAGTTCTTTTACAAGCTGCTGCTCAACTCCAATGGAAAAAACAAATTGTACCATTGAGATCAGAACACATAAAAACCCCAAAAATGACTAATAAAACTCTGAAAACGGATCATGGCTCATCCGGGCATGACCTCTTCTACATGTGGCCATAAGCTTCCCTGAGCTTCTCTTTGGCAAAAACACCTGTAAAAGTCCTCAAAATCCTTTGAATCCTGTCCCAATGTGTTCAGAGCATAACAATTAGCCAAAAATGATTATTCAATCATGGAAAACAAACATAGGCTCACCAAACCATGTCCTCAAGCTATGAGGGCTTCAAGCTCCCTGGAGCTTGCTGAAACTTCAATGGTGAAAAAATTGTAGAAGAAGTCTTCAAATGGCTATGAAAACGGCACCAATGGATCCATCACGTCCAAAAACCCCTCGCTGGGCTTTTATGGCACCTCAATTGGCCAAACGATGAAGAAGTTAGGCCTCCTCCATTTTTCTCCTTCAAGCTTTGCTGGAACTGGCTCTACAAAACGCACCTCTATGTGCATGAACCTGGAACACGCTCCAAAACGCGCGTTTAAACCCAGCACCGAGTGGTTCCCAATAACCGTGCAAACTGTAGGACAGTTAGGGCGCCTCCAGCCCCCAACCGCCTAGACCACGGACATATAGGTCATACGACCTCCGGCTCGGCGAAAAAGTGGTTAAGTTGGCTGTAAAACCGTGTAACTCCCCGCGCGTTTTTTAAACCATTGGTATATACAAAACTTCACGGGTTATCCATTAGTTATAACCCCGCGCTCATACAATATATATGGTTTGTTTTTAAACTTTGGTTTGTTATTACAAATTCCACACGCATATATTAATACTGCCCGTATACCATATGGTCACACATATGAACCATGCGACCGCGGGTCGGGGCTAAGCCCCGACCCGTTCCCCCTGCCATTTAATATGAAATGCAAATTCAAATAAATTTTAATACATTTACATATTAAGGAACAAGTTATGGCGTAATGGTTGGGCGAGTGTTTGAAACCGTTGGCTTGTGGGGAGGTCCCGGGGTCGAACCCCGCGGACCCACAATATTTTTACACAATAATAAACCAACCCAATAAACCAGTGATACAGTGACATGTGGCGCCAAATGGTTGGGCCACGTGTCCACACATTATTTGCCACAAATGACACGTGTCTGCACCTGATTCGCCGACAACCCTTCAATGAAAATGTGCCAAATCACTCACCTGCCATGTCATCATGATGGTACGGCCCTGCCACGTGTCCGTACGGACTGTACGGACAGGTATAGTCGGCACTTTTTTTCCCTGTTTGAATTTCCGAACAAATCGCTATATCTTTCGCTCCCGACGTCCGTTTGAAACGAAACGAATTGCGTTGGGTTCGTGACGATGAGGGCTACGCTCACGTCCGATTTGAGGCAATTCCGAGAACGTTTATTTTTGGGCTAAAATTTGACCCCTGGTCCAGATTTTGATCAATATTATCACTCTGAAACTTTTAACCAAGTTGTTGTTAAATATTCTACGTATGATAAAGAGTTGTATGTAGTAGTTCAAAGAGTAAAGAAATGGGAGCACTACTTGTTAGGGAAGGAAACAATCATACATGCAGATCATCAACCCTTACAGTATCTCCAAGCACAAACCAAGATGCAACAATCTCGACATTATATATGGATGGGTGTTACACATTATTTTCATCATCCCTATGACTATTAATGATGTAAACCTATATATTTCCTTCGGAGGGGTCAGTGGCCTGAGTTCCTAAAGAAGGAAGGGAGAAGAACTTTTTCTGAGAAAAGAAGTTGCATTTTCCTTTGTAAAAACCCTATAAAAAAGGAAGTTCGCATGCTGCATTATAGCTAGGGTGCGAGAATGCCTAATTCTCGTAGGCTGCATCATAGCTAGGTCACGAGGAGTTCGTAGTCTTCTCTATAGGCAAGGTGTGAGAATGCTTACATGTGGGAAAAATGAGCGTTTTCTCAAATCTTCTAGAAGGAGAAACTTCCATGGTGAGGTGGAATCCAAATGGTTTGGATCTTACTCGCTTTTATGATCTAGTGAGATCATCCTAACCTCCTCACCTTATCCTCTTCAACTTATAAAAGGAGAGGAGCTCTCATGGAGAAGGGTTAAGTTGGATTTGGCTTGGAATTATTAGCTTGGTTAGAGTGGTTTTGAGTTTTGCCTTTGTCAAGATAGATTGTGAATATTATCAGATCTGTGCTCTCAAAATTCTTGGAGTGTCGAGTGTGTGGGGAATGAAGGATAGTTGGAAGGGACCTTATGACATCAAGGCCATGGTTGTAATCTCTCTTTCACATTTAATATGATACAGTAATATGATTCTTTCCTATAAAGCTTGTTGTGTGTTATTGTATGATTCCTTGATCACATACATAGGTTTATATTGAGTTTATGATATTGCTATCACTTTGGTTGGTTGCGTTCTTTTGCAGGTTCATCATTGTATGAGCGTTGAAATGGAGCTAGGATGGTGATGGTGAGAGGAAGCAGTTTTTAAACGGTATGTCACCCATCCCTCTTTAGTTAGTAAATTCAATATCTAAAACTTAAGGAAAGCCTCATGTTCTGGTCTGTTTTGTTCTAGATTTAGGTTGATCTAGGGAGATCAATTAGTGTCCACACCTACCGATTTATCCGATAAAAAAATTGGCGATCATACTAGGGAATGGATTGTTTCCTAGTTAGTCTAGTTTCTCTTGCTTTGATTGCTTGATTTGTGGTCTCTGAGTCTGTGGGAGATCCATCTAGACTCTCTGAATCTGAAATTTCACTCAAAATTTTTGTCCTTTTTCCAAATTTTTCTTGATTAAAAACCTTCTCGCACTGTACCTCTCTGTGGCCTAGAAGAATCATTGATGTTCGCACCCTACTGTTCATTTCAGTGTGACCTTCTCACACCCTGCCTGTATCTAGACTGGGAGAATCCCTGACTCTCGCACTATACCCCACTACCAGGTTGCAAACTCATTTGTGAAAGTTTTGGCTTAGGTCTTCCTATCTTTTTGATGCCCAGTTTTGCTTTGATCAACTAGATTGAACTTTTGGAGCCTATATTGATCTATTTACAGTCTGTTTGACATTTTTTGAGTTGCTTTTAGCCATCTTTGCTTTGTTTGGTTTTGAAGGATTAGTCTCTTGCTTTGAATGTCTTTCAATTACAAAGCGTGTGTTTTCTTTAGAATTGTTTAGGGAAAGATCAAATTTCTTATGAATAGTTTGCTTTAAAAGAAAACTTTTAGTTTGGGTTTCTTTGTTTTAACAAAGTTCATTATTGCTTTTAGTGAAATTTTTGAAACAAAAAGATTTAATTTATTTCTTTATATTAGATTGGGGGCATCCTTGATTTGAAGTAGAGAAATTGCATGATTCTTGGCATTTTTTTGGGGGGGGCATGAATCGTGCATTGGTGTACACTACCTTTTTCTCATTTCTTGAGAATTTTGATATTGATGATTTTAATAGATTTTGGGACATTGTGCATCTAGGAATGATAAATGTTTTCTCCTTCTCATAGCATATATTTCATTGAAATGAAAAGATTGCATCTTCATCTCTTTGCATAACTTTTGAGTCRGTCAAAACACCATATTGTCCATGCCATTTTCCTTTTGAGTAACAACAACCATAAAATAAAGCGCTTATAAAAATTGATTAGACATTTTTATCTTTTTTGGTAGAAAACCTACATGAGATTAGTCATAGGGATTTGGAATAGGTGTGAAATATAACTTTCCAAAGATGCAAACAAACATAGTATCTTCTGATAGGGAGAGTTAAATCCACTTACTACATTTTGTCCTGGGAAGCCCTTCTAACACAAGGGTCAATCACGAGGTCGCATTGAGACTGGAAGAGTTACTAACCCTTCTTTGTTGGCCTTGGTGTATAGATTTCATGTATTACGGGGGTCACTTGAAGGTATACCCACAATGATGAGTGGAAGCCTCTCAAGTTGATTTTGGGCTAGATACACTGCCCTTGCGTGTGGATCGGACTGTTGACTGTTTCCCCAGGCATCATTATTGTTGGTGGTAACCTTAGTAGCCTATCTTCTTAGGGTCTTACACAAGGTGATTGTGAAGGGGTAAGTCTTCACAGTACCTAGAATCGACGTTGGCTAGACTCACTCGGGCTCCTTGGAGGGTATACCCATGATTGTGTGTGGGAGCTTTCACCAAGGTGTAAGTCCGTTAAGAAGGTCGTCAACGTAACTTTTCTGCCCTCTTTATCTTAGCCCCTTCTTACTTTGTTCCCATGACGTTGGATTTCATCACCAACTAGTGTGCTCATTGTGTGAAGGTTTTGTTTGTTTGCTTGCTTCCTAGATTTTTAGCATGTGCTGTTTGTTTTCCCTAGTAGACTCTAGGTTGGATTTATTTTATATGGAAACAATTCCCGAAATGACCAATGAAGGAACCCCTGCTCTAGGGGAACCTTTTGTTTTTCCTTGTTATGAAAACATTGGTCCTCCTCACATCGCTACTTTGAGGCTTCTAGGTCTCACGATTGGATTGTTGGTATGGTTGTTTTCCACTCAGGTAATCCCGAATGCAGTAAGTGCTTCGGTCGTAAGCACTTCCCCCCAAGAGCATCAACCTCATGTTGATCCTTCACTGTCTTCATGAATAATATCTTCTTCACCTTCTTCTCTTGCAAGGTCTTCTTCGGTTTCATCTTCTTCGCCGAGTGAGAGATTTGAAGATAATAACTTGGTGGATAAGAAGAATAAGAAATGAAAGAATAAGAAGAAGAAAAATAAACAAGGGTCAAAACCTCCAACCACTGCTAAACATGTTGAAAAAAAACCAGTTATTGTTAATCGTGTTGGGAGTGTTGATGATGTCAAGATCACCCAAACAACCCGTAAGCCCAAGTACCCTTGCAAGCTTTGTAAGGGTAGCCATCTTCTTAAGGAATGTCTTGGTCTATCCAAGGTTATAGAAGCATGGTCTACACATCCTCGCCAACCCATGTCGTTAGCCTCTGAACAACATGTTGATGACTTCTCATCGACTAGTCATGATATAGTTGGGAAGAAGAAAAGTAGAGCCAAGTTCCCATGTATTTTATGCAAAGGGAGTCATCTAACTCATATTTTCCCTCATATGGAAGAATCCTTGAAATTTCTGTAAGACATGACTGTTTCATAGCCTCAACTTCCAGCTGCTTATCACAATCTTTCTCTCAACCCACATGTAGTTGATGGAATGATCAATCCAGCCCCTTCGTCGGTCAATCCGGTTGATCATGTCATCAATATAGTCACATCCTTAGTTAAACTAGTTGACATAGTGGTTGATCTGATCCCACCCTCGGTCAACCCCACTCTCCCTACAGAGAGTGAAATCCAAGTGGTTGATCCGATCTCTTCCTCGGTCAATATCCCTCTCCCTCTAGAGAGAGAAACTCAAGTGGTCGATCCATTTTCACCCATCAACCCCATTATCTCCTTGGAGAATGAAACCCAATTGGTTGATCTGATCTCTCCATCAGTCGATCCTACTCTCCCGCTAGAGAGTAAACCCGATACTTCCCATGTTTTTCTCGTTGATACAAAATCTACCATGCTGGGGACTATTCGTCCTTCTCCTGTGGAACCCCCTCTAAGTAATGAGGTCATCCTTTTTAATTGGGATGTGCTAACTGGCCTCGTCTTCCCTCTCACATTCCTTTCCAGATTACAGTGCAAGTTTGTGGTTAGGACGTTCCTCAAACATTGATAGATGAGGGTGCATTTGTTAGAATTTTGTCCTCTTTTGCTTGGCAAGCTTTGGGTTGTCCTTAGCTTGCCCCAGTTATGCAAAATTTGTTAGCTTTTAACAGAAGAACCAGTCAACCTTTAGGGACATTTCCTCAGTTTCCTGTAACTTTGGGAGGGAAAGATGTCTTTATTGATATCATGGTAGTCCAAGACCCCTTGGATTTCACTTTACTCCTTGGGCGAGATTATGTCTATGCCATGAAAGCTATTGTGTCTACTCTTTTTCATGTGATATCTTTCCCTCACGATGGATGAGTTGTGACTATTGATCAAATTTCATTCATTGACCTTGACTGGATTGCCTCCCTAAATGGTTCTTATATGCAGACGGTATCGCCCCCGCCATAGGTCAATTATGTGGCATTGTTGCCCATGGCTTCAACTTCTGATGACTTAGAACCAGTAGTTGACATGGTGATCTCTTCAATAGGGTTGTTAGAGCCTGATCTCTTTACCTTTGTCACGACACTTGACATGGTGTCCTTCTAGAGTGTGTTTATTCCTTCCAGTGAAGACCTCTTGGAAGCCATGATCGAGTTTT
>ML792015.1:17888-37023 GCA_009831015.1 Picea engelmannii
AGATTTCCAGGTGGGCAACAAATTGAGATCACTGGGGGATCTCAGAGACTATCATGAGGACAGCCGAGGAATTTCACATTGCCAGATGGGCAATGAAATGAGATCGTTGTAGGATCTCGAAGACTGCCAGGAGGGCAGCGAAAGGTTTCCAGTTTGTCAGGTGGGCAAGGAAATAGAGTTGGAATTAGTTGATTCCATGGTTTTCCAGGAGGGCAGCAGAGACATCACATATTTCCAGGTGGGTAGGGATGAGCAGGTGAATTTGGATCAGCCTGAGGAGCTGACCAAGAAGATGAGACTGTCTAAGGGTCTCATGAGTTCAGAGATGGGTTTAGATTAGCATGTGTAGCTGACCAAGGAGGAAGATCGGGATAATATTCTGATGATTGGGGGAATTGGAGTATTCCTACCACTTGCCCGAGAGGAGGCAAAAGTATGTGTTGCAAAGAGAGCAGCGACAATAGAAGAATAGTCAGTTGAGATTGTCAAGGAGGAATTGGAGCAGGTGTTTAAGACTGCCCAAGCAGAAGAAGCAGATGAAGAAGATGAGAATTCTGAGGAATGGCTCATTACTTTCAGCCAAGAAGCTGAAAGAGCCGTAGCATTGGAGATGACAACAAAAGAAGAAGCATAAGAGGATGATGAGCATTCTGGGGAATGGCTCAGTATTTTTAGCCAGGGGACTGAAAATACTGCAACATGGGAGTTTGCAGTAGAAGAAGGAGAAGAGGCAGACAACATTTGTTTTGTTGATCTGTATGAACAATTCGAAGCCATGGAGAAAAGGGTGAAAGTGCAGGGCATGCATATCCAACAGGTGAGGTTGGAAGCTGAGGAAGAAAGCATGGGAGATCATGGTGATCTGCTCATGTGCCAAAAAAGTTTGCAGTTGAGGAGACTGCATGAGCAGAGCCAGCCATGGGAGCAGTTGGACGAAGTGATCGAAGAGATCATGGAGCTGATGATTCTATTAGTAGACACTATCAACAAGGAGAGGTTGAACAGGAAGAAGGAAGAAGTAGCATCAGTGTAGAAGCATCAGTAGAATGGAGCAGATGGGAAGCTCTAGAGATTTGTTTGGGATCCAGGAGGATTTCCAACAACTGAGAGGGAAAGCTCATGAGCAGGAGCTCATGAATTTTGCAGTTGAGGAGTATGATGCAGGAGCATCTCTCCACGTCAGCCAGCCACGTCTGTGAATTCAAGTCATGCATTGAAGAGAGGCGCAACCCTCATCTTTTAATCTGAATTCAATGTAACTTAAATTCTTAGGCTGTTGAGTTGGGAAGATGTGCCTTTGTGCAGGCTATAGATAAGATTGGCCTTAAATTTTTGTATGGATGAGATCTAGATCCGATTATGGACTAGACATCCCATTCAATGTAATTGAATAGGGTAGGTAGGTTGGAGGGAAGAGCTCGAAGAGCCCCCTCAGGTAAAAGAGATTTTCATATCTCATTTTGGTAGTTGTTGAAGTTGTAAAGTGGAAGTTGAGGTAGGAGTCTGAGAAGAGCCAGAGAGAGCTCGAGAACACCTTGTAATTACAGGCATTTGCCATATTTGATTAAAAGAGAAGTTTTTCTTGCATTGTTCTTTGTTATGTGGATGTCTGTGAGTGTTCTTTATATGATGTAGATGTATATTGTAGTTGTGCATTTGCAGGAGTTGCTTTGATTTCAGGTGAGGGTCTTTGCGGCTTCACTCCAGAAGGGGGTGACCGAACGTTGCGGGTTCTGAGAGCCGTGCACAAAGGAGGCACTTCTGAACTCTGCGGAGTCAGACAAAGACGTGCTGCAGCACAAGAACTAAAGTCAACAACTTGGTGAAGACCTCAAGGTTGTTGAATACCTTGGAGGCAAGGCTGTGTGGGAGAAGACACAGTTGCAGACATAATCACTAAGGATTCTATGAAGCTCTGCCAAGTGGGCATTGGGCATATGCATAGAGGTGCATTAAGAAGAACTATGTTGTGAGTTCAGATAGAATCTTTGAGGAGTTTTTTGAAGCTCTGCCAGGTGGGCATTGAGCATGTGCAAGGAGTGCAAAAAGAGAAGACTTTTGTTGAGGAGTTTAGAAAGAGGACCAGAATCACTGAGGATTCTAAGAGCTCTGCCAGGTGGGCATTGAGCAAGTGCATAAGTGCACAAGAGGACAGAACTGCTGGAAGTTCTGAGAAAAGACACTCTGTCAGGTGGGCATTTGATTCATTGTGCAGATAGGCATAGGAAAGAGAAGATAACTCTTTTCAGTTCTGAAATTCAGAGGAAGAATCCACTGAAGGATCTTCATAGGGTTACTGAACACCCTGAAAGGCTCAGCAATAGGTTGCTTGAGTAGAAGGATAGCTAGGAGGGCATGCAATTTCTCCATCTGAGGGAGAAGGGAAGAAATATAAAATCCCTTAGGGGTCTGAGTGTTTGCAGAAGCTCAGAAGAGATAGCACCAGCGTGTGCATGAGAAGACTCTACAAGAGTGCAAAAGTTGAAGAATCCTTCAAGGAGTAGAAGTAAAATCTCAGAAGGAACAATGTTTTTATACGTGGAGACGAACTCGAAGTTGAGAGCTCACAGGAGGAAACAGACAAAGGTTGAGGCCATTGAGGAACTGGAAATTCTTCCAAGTGAAGGAAGAAAGTACGCAGAATCTCAGGAGGAGCTGCGATAGCCGTCGGATCAACGGGGGAAAGAAATATGGACCGTTGGTTTTCACGTCCAGGAAGGCATCAGAAGAAGCACACAAAAGAGGAGATTGTGGACCGTCGGATTTTCACACAGAATCCCGTTAGCTGTTGGATTGAGAGAAAATGATTGGAGTTTAGTCTCTAGAGTGTGCGCAGAAGAAAAGGTGATCTGAGCCGTCAGATCTAGAGTGAAGAACCCAACAATTGTTAGATCTGTCATGAGTTACACGGTGGTTAAACCATCGGGGAAAGTCAAGGTGAAAGTCCCAAAAGAGTTGTCTTATCGGGATATCGACACTCGGGATATCGGAGATCCTGAGGTCGAGAAAGCTGAGACATCTCAAGTCCCAAATCAGCTAAGGAATCACAGTCGTCCGTTTGAGAGAGGATGCATGTCGGAGTTCCTGAGGTCGTGAAAATTCGAGCAGCAGAAGTCTCGAAACACCAGGAAGATCTGGACCGTCCGTTAGCGGAGACATGTGGCGGAGATCGAGGCATCGGGAGTTGGGATATCGACATTCCCGTGAGCAAGAGGTTGGGGAAATCCATAGTGGAATCCCCGATATAATCAGAGTCATCCATCTGTTGGGACAGGTGGCAATCATCGAGAGTCATCGACGTTTTGGCCATCGGGACTCACATAGGTAAGTTTTTTTGGTTTGGTGTTTGGCGAAGTTCAAGGCTTAATTTGGACCATCCATCCATTTGGGACATGTGTCAGAGATCCAAAGAAAGTCGGGGATCGACATATCGGGGATTCCGTGGACACGAAATCTTTGCATTTCATAATCGTGAACACCGAAACCCCGAAAGAAGGAAGGAGCCATCGTGGGGGCCATTTGTCAGCATATCAGAGAAGGAAGAAAGCTCCGTCGTGTGGGGGGGCAGTTGTCAGTCTATCGGGATTCAAGGAATTGGTAATCCTGGGAGCAAATATTTTTCAAAATTTGAAACCCTGAAATCCCAAGGGAGATTAGGGACTGTTGATCCAGTAGACGATCACAACCGTGGATGTGCTGAAGGTGGATAGGAGTTGCCAGCTGTCAGCATAGCGGAGAGTCAAGATTCAAGGAATCGGGAATCCTATGGGCATATGCATTTTTGCATTGAAAACCTTGAAACCCCAACGAGGGATAAGACTGAGGTCACGGGGAAAATGGTCATATGGGCCAGGAGCCTAGCCAGGAGAGCTAGTGCGTAAAGAGCATGTCGGGATTCAAGGAATCGCGAGTTCTGAAGGCATATGTATTTGGGCATTGGAAAGTCTGAAACCACGACGAGGAGGTATGGCTGCGGTCATATAGGGAGAGGTCACATGGACCACGATCTTAGCCTGGAGTGCTAATAGGAATTGGGGCTCATCGGGAAATTGAAATCCAAAAACCCCGATAGAAGGAAGATAAGGCTGGGGTCTTATGGAAAGCAGTCATATGGACCAAGGCATAGCCATAAGGGGCTGAAATGCGTAAAGGGCGTGCATTGGTGAATTGACTCATTGGTGATCGAGGAATCGAGAGTGCAGGAACTCTTGACAACGGGGATCACGAAACCTCGAAACCCGATATTGAGTCGGGTAAGATCACGGTTAAGTGCAGAAGGCCATCAGGCAAAGGGAAAGGACTTGTGGATCAGGTTTTAGCAGAGATTTCATTTGGGGGATCTAAAGAGTCGCTTCGGCTCAGGAAGAAGGTGAATTTTGAGCGATCCTATGAGCGTGTGTCGGAGTCTGTAGGAAGCTCGTTCCTGTGTCAAGTGGTATCAGAGCTTGAATCTTGCTTGTATATTTCAGGTAGGAAGAGGTAGGAAGAGGTAAAGAGCACTCTGATACACATCAAGTGGTATCAGAGCAGGAAATTCATCTGTATATTTTAGGTGAAAGAAGACAGATTTGCTGAGGACTCTGTAATGTGATGGTTTGCAGGTAGACAACAATCAAGTAGACAGTCGGCAGGACTGCAGGATGAGGCTGGTAGAAATCTTAGTGCAGAGTGACAACAACAGATTTTCCAGGAAGGCAAACAGAGACAACAACATGGCTACTGAAGGTTGTAGGTATGCTGGGAGGAAAGAGCTATGGAGCCAAAAGGAAATAGATGAAGAGCTCGCTGATATAAAAAGAGAAATGGAAAAGATCGAGTTGAAGATGCGGCGGGATAAGAAGCTGAGATGGGTATATGAATGGCCCATGAAGAAATCGAAGGTGAAATGGCCAATCAAGGAGTTGATGGTCATGAGACAACGCAGGATGTTAAAAAGATGGTTGAGGTATGCTGAAAACCTCAAGGCCACAGAGGAAAAGATGATTTATGTCTGTGAGCCAGAGACTGGGAGAGGTCTCGATGATTTTGAAAATGAAATGGGATCGGC
Organism: Picea engelmannii; assembly: GCA_009831015.1. Classification (NCBI taxonomy): domain Eukaryota; kingdom Viridiplantae; phylum Streptophyta; class Pinopsida; order Pinales; family Pinaceae; genus Picea; species Picea engelmannii. The sequence continues at coordinate 22,936 of ML792015.1, forward strand.
TGAGGATCTCAAGCACTGCCAGGAAGGTAGAGAATAAATTCTAGATTGCCAAGTGGGCAACAAATTGAGATCACTAGGGGATCTCAGAGACTGTCATGAGGACAACCAAGGAATTTCACATTGCTAGATGGGCAATGAAATGAGATCACTGCGGGATCTCGAAGACTGCCAGGAGGGTAATGAAAGGTTTCCAGTTTGTCGGGTGGACAAGGAAACATAGTTGGACTTAGTTGATTCCATGGTCTGCCAGGAGGGCAGCAGAGACATCCCATATTTCCAGGTGGGTAGGGATGAGCATGTGAATTTGGATCAGCCCGAGGAGCTGACCAAGTAGATGAGACTATCTAAGGGTCTCATGAGTTCAGTGATGGGTTTAGATCAGCATGTGCAGCTGACCAAGGAGGAATATCGGGATAATATTCTGATGATTGGGGGAATTGGATTATTCCTACCACTTTCCCGAGAGGAGGCAGAAGTCTGTGGTGCAGAGAGAGCAGCGATAGTAGAAGAACAGTCAATTGAGATTGTCAAGGAGGAATTGGAGCAAGTGTTTAAGACTGCCCAAGTAGAAGAAGCAGATGAAGAAGATGAGCATTCTGAGGAATGGCTCATTACTTTCAGCCAAGAAGATGAAAGAGATGGAGCATTGGAGCTGACAACAAAAGAAGAAGCAGAAGAGGATGATGAGCATTCTGGGGAATGGCTCAGTATTTTCAGCCAGGGGACTGAAAAGACTGCAACATGGGAGTTTGCAGTAGAAGAAGGAGAAGAGGTAGACAACATTTGTTTTGCTGATCTGTATGAACAATTTGAAGCATTGGAGAAAGGGGTGAAAGTGCAGGGTGTGCACATCCAACAGGTGAGGTTGGAAGCTGAGGAAGAAAGCATGAGAGATCATGGTGATTTGCTCATGTGCCAAAAATTTTTGCAGCTGAGGAGACTGCATGAGCAGAGCCATCCATGGGAGTAGCTGGACGAAGTGATCAAAGAGATCATGGAGCTGATGATCTGATCAGCAGACACTGTTAGCAAGGAGAGGCTGAATAGGAAGAAGGAAGCAGCAACAACAGCAGAATGGAGCATATGGGAAGCTCTAGATATATTTTTTTGGGATCTAGGAGGATTTCCAATAGCTGAGAGGGGAATCTCATGAGCAGGAGCTCATGAATTTTGCAGCTGAGGAGTATGATGTAGGAGCATCTCTCCATGTCAGCTAGCCAGCCATCCATCCACGTCCACGAATTCAAATCGTGCGATGAAGAGAGGCACAACCCTCATATTTTAATATGAATTCAATGTAACTTAAATGCTTAGGATGTTGAGCTGGGAAGACGTGCCTTTGTGCAGGCTGTAGATAAGTTCGGCCTTCAATTTTTGTATGGCTGAGATCTAGATCCGATTTTGGACTAGACAGCCCATTCAATGTAATTGAATAGGGTAGGTAGGTTGGAGGGAAGAGCTTGAAGAGCCCCCTCAGGTAAAAGATATTTTCATATCTCATTTTGGTAGTTGTTGCAGTTGTAAAGTGGAAGTTGAGGTAGGAGTCTAAGAAGAGCCAGAGAGAGCTCGAGAACACCTTGTAATTACAGACATTTGCCATATTTGATAAAAAGAGCAGTTTTTCCTGCATTATTTTGTGTTATGTGGATGTCTGTGAGTGTTCTTTATATGCTGTAGATGTATACTTTAGTTGTGCATTTGTAGGAGTTTCTTTGATTTCAGGTGAGGGTCTTTGAGGCTTCATACCAGAAGGGGGTGACAGAAAGCTGTGGGTTCTGAGAGCCGTGCACAGAGAAGGCACTTCTGAACTCTGCGGAGTCAGAAAAAGACGTGCTGCGGCAAAAGAACTGAAGTCAACAACTCGGTGAAGACCTCAAGGTTGTTGAATGCCTTGGAGGCAAGGCTGTGTGGGAGAAGACACAGTTGCAGACAAAATCACTAAGGATTCTGTGAAGCTCTGCCAAGTGGGCATTGAGCATATGCACAGAGGTGCATTGAGAAGAAATCTGTTGTGAGTTCAGACAAAAGCTCCGAGGAGTTCTGTGAAGCTCTTCCAGGTGGGCATTGAGCATGTGAAAGGAGTTCACAAAGAGACGACTTATGTTGAGGAGTTTAGAAAGAGGACCAGAATCACTGAGGATTCTAAGAGCTCTGCCAGGTGGGCATTGAGAAAGTGCATAAGTTCACAGGAGGACAAAACTGCTGGAATTTCTGAGAAAAGACACTCTTCCAGGTGGGCATTTGAGTCATTGTGCAAATAGGCACAGGAAAGAGAAGAGAACTCTTTTGAGTTCTGAAGATCAGAGGAAGAATCCACTGAAGGATCTTCACAGGGTTATTGAACACCTTGAAAGGCTCAGCAATAGGTTGCTTGAGTAGAAGGATAGCCAGGAGGGCATCCAATTTCTCCATTTGAGGGAGAAGGGAAGAAAGATAAAATCCCTTAGGGGTCTGAGTGTTTGCAAAATCTCAGAAGAGATAGCACCAGCGTGTGCATGAGAAGACTCTGCAAGACTGCAGAAGTTGAAGAATCCTTCAAGGAGTAGAAGTAAAATCTCAGGAGGAACAAATTTTTTATATGCAGAGATGAACTCAAAGTCGAGAGCTTGCAGGAGGAAACAAACAAAGGTTGAGGACTTTGAGGAACTAGAAATTATTCCAAGTGCAGGAAGAAAGTGTGCAGAAGCTTAGGAGGAGCAGCGACAGCCAGCGGATCGGTGGGGGAAAGAAATCTGGACCGTTGGTTTTCACGTCCAGGAAGGCGTCAGAAGAAGTGCACAGAAGAGGAGATTGTGGACCATGGGATGTTCACACAGAATCTCGTCAGCCATTGGATTGAGAGAAGATGCTCAGAGTTTAGTCTCTGGAGTGTGTACAAAAGAAAAGGTGATCTGAGCCATCAGATCTAGAGTGAAGAACCCGACAACCGTTAGATCTGTCGTGAGTTACACGGTGGTTAAACCATCGGGGAAAGTCAAGGTGAAAGTCTCGAAAGAGTTGGCTTATTGGGATATAGGCACTCAGGATATCGGAGATCCTGAGGTCCAGAAAGCTAGGACATCTCAAGTCCCGAATCAGTGAAGGAATCACAGCTATCCATCTGAGAGAGGACACGTGTCACACGATCATCCATTCTAGAGATCCGGACACTAGAAATCGGAATATCAACACTCGGGAAATTGGAGTTCCTAAGGTCGTGAAAATCGGAGCAGCAAAAGTCTCAAAATGTGGGGAAGATCTGGACCGTCCGTTAGCGGAGACACGTGGCGTAGATCGAGGCATTGGGAGTCAGGATATCGACATTCCCGTGAGAAAGAGGTCGGGGAAATCCATAGTGGAAGCCCCGATACAATCAGAGCCGTCCATCTATTGGGACAGGTGGCAATCATTGAGAGTCATCGACGTTTTGGCCATTGGGACTCACACAGGTAAGTGTTTTTGGTTTGGCATTTGGCGAAGTCTGAGGCTTAATCTGGACCATCCATCCATTTGGGACACGTGTTAGAGATCCGAAGAAAGTCAGGGATCGACATATCGGGGATTCCGTGGACACAAAATCTTTGCATTTCAGAATCGCGAACACCAAAACCCCAAAAGAAGGAAGGAGCCATCGTGGGGGCTCGCTGTCAGCAGATCAGAGAAGGAAGAAAGCTCCATCGTGTGGGGGGCTAGCTGTCAGTCTATCGGGATTCGAGGAATCGGTAATCCCAGGAGAAAATGTTTTTCGACATTTGAAACCCTAAAGTCCCGAGGGATATTAGGGACTGTTGATCCAGTAGACGATCACGACTGTGGGTGTGCTGAAGGTGGACAGGAGTTTCCAGTTGTCAGCGTAGCAGAGAGTCGGGGTCTGAGGAATCGAGAATCCCATGGGCATATGCATTTTGGCATTGAAAACCCTGAAACCCTGAAGAGGGATAAGACTGATGTCATGGGGAAAATGGTCATATGGGACAGGAGCCTAGCCAGGAGAGCTAGTGCGTAAAGAGCACGTCGGGATTCGAGGAATCGCGAGTCCTGAAGGCATATGTATTTGGACATTGGAAAGTCTGAAACCCTGACGAGGAGGTATGGTTGCGATCATATAGGGAGAGGTCACATGGACCACGAGCTTAGCCTGGAGGGCTAACAGGAATTGGGGCTCATCGGGAAATTGAAATCCAAAAATCCCGATAGAAGGAAGATAAGGTTGTGGTCTTATCGAAAGTGGTCATATGGACCAGGGCATAGCCAGAAGGGGCTAAAACGCGTAAAGGGTGCGCATCGGTGAATTGGCTCATCAGTGATCGGGGAATCGAGAGTGCAGGAACTCTTGACAATGGGGATCACGAAACCACAAAACTTGATATTGAGTCGGGTAAGATCATGGTTAAGTGCAGAAGGTTGTGAGGCAAAGGGAAAGGACCTGTGGATTGAGTTTTAGCAGAGATTCCGTTTGGGGGATCTAAAGAGCCGCTTCGGCTCAGGAAGAAGGTGAATTTTGAGCGATCTTATGAGCGGGTGTCGGAGTCTGTAGGAAGCTCGCACCTGCGTCAGATTAACTCGGTGTGAGTGGAGTCTCCCGAGGACACCAATTACACAATGGGTTTCACCACTCCCTGGTCAGACACATACATTAAGTTTAATAGCCTTGGTGAATTTTACTCACAAAATCCTATTCCAAGGCCCTAGGTCCTACACTTGTTTGTGTACCCTGAAAAATAAAATCGTTTATAATCAATTTTAATGATTCAACGTTAATTTTAGTGACTTCTTCTTACTCAAGAGGTGTGATCATGAAACTGATGGTATTATGACTCAACATATATAAAGAGGAAGAAAATATAAAAATGTTGCTAAGTACTAGTCTTGATTTTCAAAGAGATGGTGTGCTTATAAATGTTGTTTCCAAGATGCAATCTCTACAATTTCAATAAAGTGCAATCATTCCTAATATGCCAAAACTAATGTAAAGCAGCCAAAAGTGAAAATTCTATAAGTAATATGCGAAAAAAAGAAAAACATTTTCTTTTGTATTTTCGATATAATGAAATGAAAATGCAAGGAATGAATAACAACTTCACAGGAAAACCTTGTTGCAAGAAAAAAAAGACAAGGCTATCAATACACCAAGAAGCGACTACCCAAACCTAAATGCAAGGACACCAAATGGGAAAAATGACAAGAAAGGAGTTTGCCTCAAAAATTGACCAATAAAGAGGCTTCCTATCACTCTATAGAAACTTAATAGTCAGAATAGGGACCTAAGAAGTCTCAACAACTAGAAAAAATCACCCAAAAACACTAAACTCAACCAAAAAGACTTAGAAGATAGTGTACATGAATGTTAAAGGAACATAAGTGTATGTATGTGCCTAAAAGATAGACAACTCGCATATGTATATGACTGTCAAGGGAAAACCCATGTATTCCAAAGAAGACATTACCTAGGCAAGGGTAGGCCAAGAAACTTAGATACAAAGAAAAATATAGGCTATCAAGCAACAAGAGACATAGAAACTCAAGAAAATTGAGAGCAAATAAAGGAGAAAAAACACCCAAACCCAAAATGGAGATCTCCCCAGTGGATTCGACAATTATATTACGAGGAAAATCTCTTTATGGCTAGGGGAAAACCACAATAGATGGAACGATACCCATTGTTAACACCTAAACATGTAGGGGGGTATTTTTTCCTAATAGGTGACCCCTTTGGCGAAAAATGATAAGATGTGGAGTAAAAAACCACTTACCCTAAGTTCGGGGTGCAATGCGTGTTTCGCTAAGCAGTAGACAAATATGGGTGGCCAAAATCTGCGTGCCCAGATCTATGGTCAGAATTGGATTCTGGAGCCCCCCCGCCCTTCTACCTTTAAAGCGGAGGGGGGGGGTCTAGAATTGGGTGCACATCTCTCAATGGCTTGGATCTGGGAGCTCAGATCTACAATAAAGGTTGGATTTCGGACCCCCTTGGCTTATCTACCTTTAATAAGGGGGGGGAGTCAAGAATTGGAAACTTAAAGCGGGTCCCCCCTTTTTCTTCTCTTCACTGTTGCCTCCACCTTTCATCCTCCACCACCTGCCTTCCACTCCTCACCTCCACTCAATGTCATCCTGGCCCACCTCATCCCCATTTCAACGTCTTGCATTCTGACACCTGTCCCTCTCCTTTCTGCATCGCTCCGTCATAAGCAGTGCATCCTCCCTCGACCAATCACGACTCGTCACTTCCTCATTCGTTGTTTTCCCTCATCCATGCCTGGTCACCACTCATCCACCACTTCCAACCCTATGCCCCAGTCTTCACATCGACCTCCATGCCTTATCATTAAGCCATTTTAGTTGATCTAGGTGCTAGCATGAGAAGGCTTCCATGCCCCAAGAGTGCAGAGTTGACCAAGTCGTTCCCAATCCCAAGGAAACAGTTATTGAGGTAGTTGGTGGTGGTTAGACATCGTCTCCACCATAAATGGAAAGTCCAGAAAGGAACCTAAGACAAGTCAATTCTTTTGCAGGGTTTCCAGAAGTTTGATTGCATCTGACACGAGTGCACTACTATCCAGAGACTACAAGTGCAGGCTGCTAGTAAACATGCAGGCGTAATGTTTTTAATGATAAGTCTTGGTTTTGCTGTTGTTATCGGTTTGGGGTATATGTAGACAATTTTGGGCCATTTTGTAATCTATCGATGGTAGAGCTAAGCTCCTGACTGTAAAGCTTTAACAAAGCCTCTAGTTCTTTGAATATAGATTGATGTTTTGAGATTTCTTATTTAATGGCAACCATCCTCCTCCTTCCCTTTTTCTTATGAATCTTAAGAGCCCGGGCATGGATGATCCAGTCGGGTGTTGTTGTAACTATATGATGTATGTTTGATTGTATTAGTTCCGCAACGTTTGAGTTCTACTTTGAAGTTTCTTTGGTTTGAGATGATCTCATATCTGAGACTTTTCCCCCTTCTTTTCTTTCACTTATGCACCACTATGAAAACTTACTGTCTTAAGTTAGATCAAGACCTCGCATGTCTTTGTTGTTCCAACCCATTTTTCTGAGTGAGCGATACTGTTCTGAGTTTACTTCCATTCGATCACCCCCTTTTTAACAAATCGTGACATAAATTGATGGGCGTCAGGCTCTGCTCTTGTTGCAATCCAGGAGTGACTTCTGATGCCAACATTTTTGGCATCGTTGCCGGGGACGAAGTTGAAAATTTTCCTTGGTATTGAATGACATTGAGCCTCTGATCTTGAAGGTGCATCAAGCATAAGAGCCCTTGAATATTGCTACTATGCACCTGGTGACTCCATTGTGATGACTCCACTGGGGAAAACCTGTTGTGTTAATTGTGGCTTCTAGAGGTAGACACACGCGGTCCCATACAAAACTACCTCTATCTATGCCTAAAACTGATCCGGAGGTGATCATCAGAAAAGGGAAGGCCTCTCAAGGAGAAACTTCCACTGCTGAACCAAGTAATTCGCCATCTTTTTCTGTAGAAAATCCATTTTCTTCTTCTCAGCTTCTTATCAGACTTGTTTTCGAAGTTTCCCGTTTTCTAAATTTTGGGAGTGTTCCTACTAAGTTTTCCCCTCCCAGTTTGGAGGGAGAAGTTCTTGTCACTCCCCTCCCCCCTGAAGCTATACCTTGGCGTAGACCTAGGACCAAAAAAGATTTCCCCACTCCCAGCTTTGCCACTCCTCCTCTTATTACTGTTTCTGCTGCATAGAGAGAAGTGTCTCCTAACTCGAGCCCTTTAGCCTTCTCTCTGAATCCCCCGTTGTTTCCACTTCCCCCTGGTATCGCATTCCCAGTATTCCCTGTTCGAGATCCTTCTCCTCAGTGTTCTCCTCCACCTAATATTCCGATGGTAGGAGAAAATCCCACCATGACTAGAATGGAGGCTATAATAGCTGCTAGGTATGCTCCCCTTGTGTTACCTCAGCCTCTCAATGCCCTTCCAGCAGATGGCGACCTTAAGTAGTTGCCCAAGTTTATAGGCGAAGGGGACATAGCTGTAGAAGAACACCTTGAAGCCTTTTACAGTTTTACAGATGATCATGTTATCATGCATGAAGATGTATGGATGAGGATTTTCATCCATAGCCTTGAAGGAGAGGCTAGAAAGTGTTTTAGGGCCCTCCCTCCTGGATTTATCGACAGGATTGAGGCTTTGGATAATGCCTTTTTGAGACAATGGGGAGACAAAAAAGACTTCATGTATTACATGACAGATTTTGGGTCTTTGAAGAGAAAGGAAGGAGAGTCTATCTCTGACTTCTCCAAGAGATTCAATAAAATGTATAATAAAATCCCCGTTGAGATAAAGCCCTCAAAAGCCTCTGCTAATATCACTTATGCTAGCACTTTTGATCCTGATTTTTTTCCTTCTGTTGAGGGAAAGGAGAGCCACTACTCTAGCTCACATGAAGGATGCAACCATGGAAGTAGAGTCTAACATATTGGTTGTTGACCGACTTAGGAATAAGGCTAATAGAGACATATCTAGGAAAAGACCTGAAGCCTCCCCATCCAATTCCTCTCCCCTTCCCCTTCAGATGGATGAGGTAACTAGAATGCTAAAATTGCTTTCAGCTAGAATGGAAAGGTGGGAGTTAGAAGGGAATCCCATGTATAGAAATCCCAAAAATGTTGATAACAAAAGCTTCAAGAGGCTCAGTAAGAATGTGCCATAGGCTTTTCCAAGGGAACAAAGGAGAAAAGATAGAGAGGATCAAAGCATTCAAACCCCTGTCCAAAATATCCTAGTTGCTCATGAGGAAGGAGAGGAGATAGATGAGCTCAACCCTGAAATTCACTGCATTGAAGACACCTTCCCTTTCCCCCATATGACTCAATCTATATATGAGGAATCCCTTATGAACAGTCAAGTTAATGAGTTGGGTAGAGGGGAAAAGGCCAACAACACTCCCAACAGATACAAAAGAAGAAATAAGGGAATTTTGATGGCCAGGATCAGCCCCTCATAGCAGAAAGGCCTGCTAAACCTGCAACAGTCACTACTAAAGAGAAGAAAACTCAGAATACTTTGCTAGTAGCCAAAAAACCTGTCTCTGAGGTAAGGGAAGCTTCTAAGCCTATTTCCTCCTTTAGTTTTGAGCATGAAATTCAAAAGATTAGAATTCTCGTACCCCTCTCAGAGCTAGTTTAAAATGAAGATTTCAAAAGTTAACTCTCCAAACTGCTACAATTCGAGTCCCCCCAGCCTACCACGGACTTAGTAAACCTTCAAGATGAAAAGCCAACAGTCGTCCTAGGCTCCATGGTAGAAGATAGAGATGATTAATCTCCTCCCTTCTACATATCCCTGAATATACATGATAAGGTGTTGCACAATTGTCTCATGGATTCAGGAGCTTCCCACAACCTTATGAAGAGCGTGGTCATGGACATTGTAGTAGCTGATGTTCCCCCCAAGTTTGGCATGTTGTTGTCAAGATATTGGATTAAAAGACTTGGAGGAGCATTACATATGGATCTCACATATGCCACCATTCCAGTATTTAGAGGGGAACACATGAGGTTATACAAAGAAGATCAACTGGCCTACATTGTTAGTGATGAAGAAAACCCCACCAATCATCCCATCTTTGCACTTGACATTGATTTGGGGTCTATTTTATTGCAGATAATTGAGACTCCTAAAGCATCTTTACAGATTAGAAAGAAACCCATTTTTAATCATGAGATACCTCCTCCAACCACCCATGTTTGGAAGATGTTCTTTGACGGAGCTTCTTCTAGCGTAGGCGTTGGTGCTGGAGTGGTTTCCGTGTCACCTTGTTAGGAGACCATATCCCTGTCATACAAGTTGGAATTTGAAACCACCAACAATGTGGCAGAGTATGAAGCTCTTGTTCTAGGTATGAGGGCTACAAAAGAAATGGGAATTAAGGAGATAGCAGTGTTTGGAGATGCTGAGTTGATAATCCAGCAAGTAATAAATGCTTATTGGGCTAAGCATCCTCGGCTCAGGAGTTACAAAAATGAGGTATGGGACCTGATTGATAACTTCTTCTCAGCTTTCAATGTTTCTTTTATTCCATGAGAGGAGAGTACTTTGGCCAATTCCTTAGCTATCTTAGCTAGTCTATTCAAGATCCCTCTGTCGCCTAAGATCAAGTATGGGGTCGAGATAATATATAGGCCATGCATCTTGGAAAATGTCAAGCATTGGAAGGTATTCAAAGACGATCTTGAAATCAAAAAATTTCTTCAGTCCGTCGATGAATTTTCTGCATTGCACATTGATCAGGACCCTGATCCTGAAGGTGACCCTCACCCTGAGGGATTTTTAAATAAAATTGTTAATCACCATCTTGTTCAGTTGCCCAACAATCATATTCTGAAGGGACTAGTCCCTTTAGAAAGATTGTTTGATGGGAATGATGTGGCAATAAAGGGTAGGATTTCAAGAGGAGATGCTGATACAGCTGAGTACAACAATGGCACACATGAGGAGCCTAAGTTTATCAAGTTTTCAAGCATCTTGACCCAAGAACAAAGGGCCGAATATACTGAGTTATTAAGAGAATTTGATGATGTGTTTGCATGGACTTATGAAGACCTTAAGACATATGACACATTTGTCATCGAACACAAGATCCCACTGAATGAAGAGGCTAAGCCATTTAGGCAGAAGCTAAGACAGATAAACCCCATGTTGATGCCTGTCATGGAGAGAGAGGCGAAGAAGTTGTTAGATGCCCAAATCATTGTCCCCTTGAGATATTTTGAGTGGGTGGCCAATCTGGTTCCCATGAGGAAGAAAAGTGGAGAAATCAGGCTCTGTGTTGATTTTACGAACCTGAACAGAAGCTCAAATAAAGACAACTATCCCTTGCCCAACATGGAACACATATTGCAGAGGGTAACTGGTGCATCTAGGATATCCATGATTGATGGTTTTTCTGGCTATAATCATATATCAGTCATGTTTGAGGATAGAGAAAAAATGGCCTTCACCACTCCTTAGGGCATATTCATGTATGCCAAGATGCCTTTTGGATTAATGAATGCAGGAGCAACATTTCAGTGAGCCATGGACATAGCCTTCATCGGGGAGAAATATCAATTTGTGGTAATCTATCTAGATGACATCACGGTCTTCTCCAGGTCAGATAAAGAGCATTTTTGTCACTTGAGGAAAGTTTTCTTAAAGTGTAGGAGGTTTGGCCTTTCCTTAAACCCCAAGAAATATTTGTTTTCTATGAAGGAGGGGAAGTTGTTAGGCCATATAGTATCAATAGAAGGAGTGAGAATTGATCCCAGCAGGGTAGAGGCAATTCAGACCCTGTCACTTCCTAGGTCTAGAAAAGAAGTCCAGGCCTTTTTAGGGAAAATTAACTTTCTAAGGAGGTTCGTCTCAAATTTTTTTGAGGTGGTGAAACACATCACAACCATGCTTAGAAAGGGAAATGAAGTAAAGTGGACTGTTGAACCCAGGGAATCTTTTGACCAAATAAAGAAGGCATTGACTGAGGCACCTTTGTTGATCAGTCCTGATTATTCCAAGGATTTCCTAATTTTTTCTTTTGCTTCTTTTGATACAGTAGCAATGGTCTTATTGCAGAAAAATGAGGAAGGGTGAGAGAAACCTATTTCCTTCTTCAGTAAGGCATTAAGAGATGTAGAAATCATGTATGAGATCATGGAGAAGCAGGCCTTGCCTTGGTGAAAGCTCTCAAATATTTTGGAGTCTATGTCTTGCACTCAAGAGTGACTGCATATGTTCCTTTAGCCTCTGTGAAGGACATCCTTATACAGCCTGACATAGATGGGAGAAGAGGTAAATGGATTGCCAAGATCCTGGAGTTTGAACTAGAGATTAAGCCCACCAAGTTGGTTAAAGGGTAGGGCTTAGCCAAGTTGCTGGTTGAATCCAATTGCAAGGCCTTGGGGGTTAGCTTCATCAATGCTTGCTCAGGAAATCAACAAGTTGAGTCGCCCAACAAAAGCTCTCAGAGTGGCTTATCACTAGCAGAATGCACCTGGTACAGAGACATTTTGTATTTTCTGCAAGAGCTGAAGCCTCTTGATGGAATGGGAAAAAGAAAGGCAAGATATTTAAAGCTCAAGGAAGACAGGTATTGCCTTATTGACCATGTCTTGTACTGAAGAGACCCTCTAGGGGTGTTTCTGAGGTGTCTAAACCCACATGAAGCCCAGAAAGTTATGTTTGATTTCCACAGTGACCTTTGTGGGGGGCATCATTTCTGGAAGACCACAACCCACAAAATTCTCAGGGATGGGTACTACTGGCCCACCTTATTCGTTGATGTATGCAGATAAATTAGAGCTTGCATCAAATACCAAAGGTTCACAGGAAAGCAATAGCTCAAATCTCTACAACTAAAGCCTGTAGTAGCTTCAACACCCTTTCAACAGTGGGGGTTGGACTTCATTGGAGAAATTCATCTTCCTTCAAGTGGCCAACAAAGATGGATCCTGACTGCAACAGACTATTTCACCAAGTGGATAGAGGTTGTCTCCACTAGGAGTGATTCACACAAGGTAATTATCAGCTTCTTGGAGGACATCATAGTTAGATTTGGTTGTCCCAGCAGAATTGTCATCGATAATGCTACTTCTTTCAAGTCTGAGCCTCTGGTTAAGTTCTGTGAACAATTCAAGATTTCACTAATTCACTCCACTCCCTATTATCCTCAAGGAAATGGACTGGCATAATATTCTAATAAAATCCTAATTAAGCTCATTAAAAGATTATTGGAAGACAATAAGAGGGCCTGTGATTCAAAGCTCAAATTCACTCTATGGGTTGATTGAGTGACAACGAAGAATTTCCTAGGCACCTCACCTTTTCAACTTGTTTATGGGATGAAGGCTTCTTTTCCCACCCAGCTCGCTTTTCCTATAGAGAAATTATTTCAGGATCATAAAGGAGAGTCGGACCATATGGTCAAAAGGATTCATTAAATGGTGGAAGTGTAGTAGATTAGGGAGCAGGTAATGGACAAAGCTTACAATCATCAATAGAAGATCAAGTAGGCCTTTGATAGGAAGGCCAGAAAGAAGGAATTCGAGCTGGGAGATTTGGTGGTTAAGTGGGATGCACCCAGGCAGGATAGGGGAAAACACAACAAGTTTGGCGCCCTCTGGATTGGGCCCTTCAAAATATATGAAGTATTCTTGAACAACACTTACAGGTTGCGGGATTTGGAGGGAGAAGAAGTTTTTAATGGCCTAGTAAATGGGCATTTCCTGAAGAAATGTTTTGTTTGAGCCTCAGATGGCTCCTCTGTTTCTGTAAATATCGTTTTTCTATTTATTTTCAGCTTAATAAATGACTCCATAGCCCAACAGCAAGGCACTAAAACTGCAAATGAGTCATTAGGGCATCATCGAGATGACTCTATCCCCCATGGAGCCTAATGTTAGCACCTAAACATGTAGGGGGGTATTTTTTCCTAATAGGCAACCCCCTTTGGTGAAACATGACAAGAAGTGGAGTAAAAACCCACTTAACCTAAGTTCAGGGTGCAATGCGCATTTTTCTAAGCAGCAGGAAAATCTTGGCAGCCAGAATCTGCGCACCCAGATCTATGGTCAGAATTGGATTCCGGAGCCCCCCTGCCATTCTACCTTTAAAGCGAAGGGGCGGGTTCAGAATTGGGTGCACATCTCTCAATGGCTTGGATCTGGGAGCCCGGATCTATGATCGATGTTGGATTCCAGAACCCCTTGGCTTATCTACCTTTAATAAGGGGGGGGGGTCTGGAATTGGCACCTTAAAGCGGGTCCCCCTTTTTTCTTCTCCTCAATGTTGCCTCCACCTTTCATCCTCTTCCACCTGCCTTCCACTTCATATCTCACCTCCACTCAGCGTCGTCTTAGCCCACCTCATCCCCATTTCAACATCTTTCCTTCTGACACCTGTCCCTCTCCTTTCTGCATCACTCTGTCATAAGAAGCACATCCTCCCTCGACTAATCATGACCCATCACCTCCTCATTCACTGTTTCCCCTCATCCCTGCCTGGTCACCACTCATCCACCACTTCCAACCATGTGCCCCAGTCTTCGCACCGGCCTCCACGCCTTATCATTAAGTCATTTAAGCCAATCCTAGTGG
>ML792015.1:74052-98537 GCA_009831015.1 Picea engelmannii
AAGAAATGAAAACATCGTTTATTTGCAAAATGCGACGTCAATTTGAAATTCAAAAGACGTAGGTGTAGGCAGCTCATAGGACAATAGAAAAAATTGAATTGGTTGCCAACACAGTTGTACAAGCCACAGGTCAAAGGCAACTCCGCAGAGAGTGCCTATTTTTGTGTACTTGCATCATTTCTATACTAGAGAAAAAAGATCGACGCAGCCTCACCATCTAGTTGGGTTTTCTCCCGTATTGAGTTTCCCAAGTCAAATATTGTATTTATTTATGGATGGTGTGATTGCATTTTACTATTCTCTATTTTCTGCATTTTGTTTATTTCATGCATAAGTAGAAAACCACTAACTAAATATTTTGGAGATGTAAAGGAAAAATAACCTTAGTAGTAAAGATTTCAATATTTAATTAGATCTCTTAGGACAAACTATTGCAATGAAATATCCATGATATTTTACAGATCATCTATATTATTTTTTTTTATACATCATCTTCTAACGCTCATTTTTTAATCCAAAACATATATAACAATCTTATATTTAATTAAGAAAATTATTTTCTAGTCTTCATGATTTGGAAAGGCCTTCATGTGCCCCAACTAAAATTTAAGATTTCTATTGTATTTCATTTGATACATCATCTTCTAACACTCAATTTCGAATCCAAATCATATTTACAACCATCTTATAATTTCCTTAAAAAAATATTTCTGAGTCTTCATGATTAACAAAGGCCTTTGTATACTCCATTAATAATATGATGTTTGGTTTACTCATGGGAAAATTTTGAACTTTTTTATATCGCATGGTTACATATATTTCTCAGTGAATGTTAATCATCATCATCATCATCATTAATTATGTCCAATCTTTATATTTATATAGTTGTGCATTAAAATTATGTTCATATGACTTAATAATTTAAAACTATTGCATGGGTATATTATTATTGCATGGGTATATATATAATATAGTTGTACATTAAAATTATGTTCATATGACTTAATAATTTAAAATAATAAAGTAATAATTTAAAATTCAAGTAATAAAGTTTGTTTAATGATGAGGAAGAAATTGATGGGTTGATTATGTTCATATGTCTTAATAATTTAAAATAATAAAGTAATAATTTAAAACTCAAGTAATAAAGTTTTGTTTAATGATGATGAAGAAATTGATGGGTTGATTTTGAAGAGCTTGTAATAAAGTTGAAGATATAGTTCTACTTTGTAAGGAACGAGAAATTAAACACAAAGCATTGGAACTTTATTAAAAATGAGTTAAAAAGGTATTTTCCTAAATATAAAGTAATATAAAGTGGTACACATTAGAGTAAATCATAGTAATGTTTTTCTAATTAAAAAGACAATATGGGAAAAGATCATTGAAACAAGAAGTTCTTTTGGAAATATCTTTGAATCATGCTTATAAAGGTTGGATGGATTTGTAGATAAATTATCCAAGGAAGATTTACCTCTACAGTAAGGTTTATTGGTTACAACCGAAACTAATGAAAGAGATTCTCCCCTTAAAGAGAGAATATTTCTCTTCTAAAATATTTGTTGATTCATTGAAGTAATACAAAAATTCTAAAATTGATATCTTGCAACCTATGTTTTAAACAATTATTTCAGTTTATTGGAAATGACTAGAAGGCTAAATGTTGATGGAGGATTGTATATGGACTTTTGAGATTATAGACTAAAGGAAGCACTTACATAGCTCCTTTTTTAGTATAATGAAAAGTGACATAGTTCTTTATATTGCCAAAAGTACACATCAAATGTATACTTTGATTTTATTTACAAATATTGAATATATTATTGTTTTTCTTAAGAAGTTATAACAATAAGATAGTGAGTGGATATGAAATCCATCGAGTTTGATCCCAAAAGAAATTAAAGATCAACTAATTTCATAACTAAATGAACTACATTATAGGGTGGTAAGTGCAAGAGGGATCATCATAGATCTAAGAGGAACATTGAGAACTTATTTTGTTTGGGATCTAGGTAATTCTATTAATTATAGGGAAGAAGCCTACACCCTATGGAAATGACTCAAAATAGTTAAGGGAATAGAAGTGAATTATCTTTATGTAATAGGAGACTCTAAAATTATTATCGAACATATGGTATATATTTCTTATTTTGGTGACTATTCTCTAGAATCCATTCTGGATAGAATAAAACGAGAAGAAAAGTCCTTCATATTCATATCATTCTTTCATGTTTTGCATGAGCTCAACAATGAGGAAAATCATTGGGCCAATTATCGAGCAAAGCTAAAAGTTGGGGAATTAATTGTTAATGGAACATTATAACATCAATCCATTCCTTAATCCTCATTAAGTCAGTGACATATCACAAGGCATTAATTGACCATGTGGCAAGTCACATGTCTAGGCTTGTGGTTAATATAACCTAGCACATGGTGCACCAGCTCACATTCACCTCACATATGAATTGTATCATGAAGGGATGGGTGCTTAATGATTACATGCTTCATCCTTTATTTTTGCATGCTTTTCTTTCATTGGCATTTGTTCTACATGAACATTGTGGGATAATGGTTTATGTTTGTGTTTTCCTCCTCTAAGTGTTCCTCAACTTGTTTTTTAGTATATTGGGAATTAGAAATATATATCAAATCCTGCTAGAGGCAAGATAATTGTCAGGGGAACCTCCACCCTAGCATATTTCAATATTATGGAGTCTTTGGTCCTCCTTGGATAGTTTAATGGGGAAATATATCAACAATATTAGGTCTAAGCTCCTACAAGTGCATAGGCATTTTTGTGGGTGGACACTTCAGGTAAGTGTGGTTAATAGAAATAGAATTCGTTCCACTATCGATTTAGGTTTAAATGAGCGTCCAATGGAGCCTTGGATCTCTGAGAAATTCGTCATGCTATAAGAATCCATGAGTAGTAAGTGCACTATAATCACACCTCCATTCAAAATTTGGATTCTAAATTACATGAACTAGAACAATGGATTTCACCTCAAATGAATAATATAATGAGATCATAGATGGATTTCAATAAACAAATAGCAATGGTTGAGGAAAAATGTAGTATTTTGTGCAATCAAACTTGTGCAAAGGGGATCATTCTATAACATCAACTCGAAAGATGGAAGCATGCTCATCCAGAGGTTAAAGTTTGGGAGAAAAAATGATGAACCAATTTGATGAAGAGATGGAAGCAACTGAATAGGAAAATGTACCTATAAGCACATGCTTGGATGATGTTTCCAATCGGTATTCAATTTGTTAGTTTTCATGTATTTTCGTATAATTATAATTTTAGGCATTACTATAGATTTTATAGTGCTAAGAAAGTTTGGGTTATTTTGTTTATAATCCAGGCCATTTTGTGTTGCAGTCTAGTAGTAGGTTTGGTTAAGGATTGCAATGCAGTAAGTTTAAATTTGTTTGAAAATATGTAATACCCTTGTTTCCCCCAGCTTGTAATTAATCATTAATTATGATCACCATGCTATGGCATGGGAACAATATAAATGTATATTTTGTTTATATTGCCAATGACTAACTGTGGGGGTGAAGCCTTGAAGTACTAGCCATGATAGCACTAGAGGAAAAATAGTGAGGAAATTGTGGAGAGGGTTCATTATGTCAAAATGACTCAAATCTCTCCTTGCTGAAATAATAAGCCTCATCCCGATCCCAAGGAGAAATTAGTTAATAAGAAAAGGATTGGTGGTTGAACCATCAACCACCCCAATGAATGGAAGCATGAAGAGTCTAGTTGGGGAGACAAAAAATTGTCAGCCCGAAGTACCACATAGGGTCATTGTTCCTGCAGGCCCAGACTGACCTGAGTTTCCTTCTGACAAAAGGAGCAAGACATGTCCATAAACTTCCTTAAGGGGAGAAAGGCGTGAGAAAATAATACACATGAGGACAAACAAGAAGGCGATGCATCGAGGGGAATGCATGACCCAGATATGCAGAAGAAAAGAGGAAGAATGCATGAGGATCTCGAACTGAGAAGAAAAATGGGAAGATTAAGATGATATGGTTACTAAAGAGAACAAGAAAACGGATCTCTGAGAATTCATAGAAAACGGGACCTGAGAAAAAGGTCAGGATCTTGATGTTGAGGGAGCATCTGATAAACCTCACAGAGACTGTGATAGAGAAAGAACCTCTAAGAAACTGCAAAGTTTCCCTAGTGATATCATGGCTTGGCACGGGGGTGGCTAGAGTGCTAGGAATGAATGCCTCTAAGCTTATGTTTAGGTGGAAAGGCGAACACCCACAGTTAGTTGGTCGGTGATCCACTGTAATAGATGAGTGTTTCATTACACTGTGCACTTAGATTGAAATGCATGTTTTGAATGTCTAAGTTTATTTATATCTTAGTTAATTGGGTAATGTTATGTTATCTACTTCGGAGTTATATGCATGTGCGTGCATTTTAGAGTTGAAGGAATGAACCTTTGATATTCTATAAGTTTCAAATTGTTTCCCTCCTTTAATCCTAGTGAAAGGAATAAACATATACCCATCTACGTATAAAATATCGAAGGAGAGACCTATGCACAGGGTGCAGGGCCAACACTTAGTGAAGCATTGAAAGGTTCTCAAGGTAAGCAAGCACAAGGAGTGCACGAGAGACTTTTCTAAGTCTCAAGCTCGGGAAAGATAACAAGATTTAGGTCTCGAAAGGGAGGATTCATTTATTTGGAGGACGAGAAGACAAGATCCATTCGGGAGGAACCAAAGTCTTTCATGATCGTTATGTCTGGAGAAGAAGCACGAGTGTTAACCCATCGAGTCTTTCAGACTTTGCGAGTTCGACGGATGTTGTGTGTTCGTCGTAAAGGGGGATAATTTTCTGAATTCATAGAGCCCAAAGTTAATCTGGTTCATTGGTATTAGAGGGACACATGGTCCTCAGATCAATGGTTATCTAGAAACCTGGTTCTCCTACGAAATCAAAATATAGACACAAGAGCATGCAAGTTTTGCGAAGCTCTGAAGGCTGGAGAAAATACTGGTCGTTGGCGTCAGGTGCACATGGCGATAGATCAAGCGTGGTTTGGAGTTAGACACTCTAGAAGAACTGAGGTGTGTTTCACTTTGGGTCGATAACTCTCGAAGGCCCAAAGGCTGGAGTATATCTCAACCGCCCATTTTAGAGTGCACGTGGAACGTTGATCAGATTTCTCTGTGTGTTCAGAGTTAGAAACTACGGAAGGAAGTGTGGTTCAAAGAAAGGAAACCTCTGAACGTCGAAGTTACAAATTGACGTGAACCATCGATTTGAGAATGCATCGAGATCCCTCCTGTTTGTTGGCTCCAGACTGTAGTCAACACTTTGATGAAGTATTAATTCAGGAGGACAGTGATGTCATGACATTAAACGCCTCGAATGTTGGAGCTACGAATAAAAGAAAATATTATATATAGAGACCCTTAAGGATTTATCCTAACCATTAGATATAGACCATGGTCAGCCCGACATTGATCACTCTGGGAGCAAGGAGGAAGTCACACCACGAAGTCCCCGAACATCGAAGTAATGGAGGCCATAGATCTAGGTATTACATGGATAGACCTTAATGATGAGATTGAAAGGCTTGGAAGGTCATAAATATGGGATTACGTGGAAATATGATGTCACCCAAGGTGATATGGACCCATGAATGATGTGCCATGTGTCACCTGGATTCGTATGCTTTGCAGAGCCTATATGTCCATTAAAATATGACACATGTCACTGAATGAAGGGGACATGTGTCATATATGCCATGATGTGTGTCACCTCCCTGGCACACATTCATTATGCTTATTGGCAGGTGAAGTACTCGGGACCCACCTGTCCTTACCCCTACATTTGATACGTCACCTTGAGAAAGGGTGAACCCTTCGGGAGTCCGGGACTTCGATGGTCTGGGGTGCAATATCATAGATAAGATGGAATTTCTAAAGGCGGGACCCACGTGGCGGGATTTCATGCTCCTTCGGGAGTTTAGGAGTTCGATATTTTGGGACTCCAGAGGATTTGCACGCAAAAAGAAAAAGGGGTGTTCAACACCGAAGTTTCAAACGATGAACTCCCCTACAACTTATGTGTCAAATGAAGATCAAATATTGTTGTTGGATTGGATGGTGTATAGACTTCCCCCATGGATGTAGGAGATTGAGGATGGTACAAATGATATGGATCCACGTGGATGCCACATGGCCCTCAACTAATTGTGCTTGAAGAACATAGAGAGGCCATAACTTGCAATCCAAATCTCATATTTGAGCCTCATAAGAGCCGTTGGAAATCTAGGATTGAGTAGACAAGGATGGATACCTCAGAAAGAGGATTCAAGATGTTTAAGGAAAGAGAAATTTTTATGCCCCATCCCTAGAAAGGGTACTTAGGGGTTGGGTGTGTTACAAATTGGTATCAGAGCATGGAAACAACACTTGGCTTGCTTGGGCTCATGAAAGAGTCAAGTGATTTTATTTCTTAGAAAAATTTAAGGGAGAGGGTGTACTACCCTACCCTATCTAGAAGAGCATGATTCGGATGCATGACTGGATGGGTCAGAGAACAATCATAAGACTAGTTTACCAAGGCTAAAATGAGCCTGCTGAGAGTATCACTGTCATACGAAAGTTATCTGCATAATTTCATTGAAGGATGTAGATTAAAATTCAGTTGGGATTTTACCCAACGAGATTGAATCATTATAGTCTATGGAAAAGGAAGCCTATCATTTATTTTTGGAAATGATAGCCAATCCTACAGGAGTGGGATTATGATGGGCACTAATAGAAAGACTTGGATGTGAATGGATTGAAAGATCTGTAGCAGTAATAATTACTTCTTTGATGAAGGATTAAACCTTCTATATGTGTATGAACCCTTACGATCAAATGATTTATGGAAGTGGTAAGGTCAATTTACTTGACCTCTAATGAATGAGAATTGTTGTTGGAATAACCCAGTAAGCAAGTAAAAAAATGGAACCATATATATTGAGAACAACCTTCATGAAGGTGGGAGTGAAGTGACAAGAGCAAGTTCAAAATATCATGGTTGTGCTAGGGGAGTGTGTATCCCTATTATATTTAGGATGTGTCTATGAAAGATGAATGGGTCTAGTGACCATTCTTTGAAAAGGAAAAGCATGTGCAACTCTCAGGTTTCGAAGGGAACTGAGAAAGACATTTTGTTTCTGGGTACCAGAATTGTTGGGCAATGTTTTTCTAATCAAATCGATAAATAGAGTTGTAGAAATATAGAGTGATTGAGTGAGAAATCACAACATCCTCCCTTGCTTGGTGGGTAGGAAACTAATCTGCTAGAATTCCATTGGGAGGAGGACAGTGACCTCCATCCTTGACTATTGTTGAACAGAAGGAAGAATTCTAGGTGTAAGGGTTAATATTGATTATGATCTAAAGATACTCTAGAGTTCTGAACTAGAATACTTAGTAAGTAACATACTTTGAAATTGTATTTGGGATTTAAGGGAATAATCCAAATGTTATTAGACATTAAAATTTATTATAAATAAGTTAAAATGGTTGATTAAATGTTGATCATGAATGTGGTAAAGGAAGTGTTGGGGAACTTCTAGATTCCCAATGGGTCAGATTGACATCTAGTGGTGGATGGTAGCCATATAGATATAGTTGGACCCTAGTGAGGGGAATCTAGAAAAGGATTTCCTTGATCGAAAGGTATGCTGATCAAGACCAGTTGGAAGCCAGATTGGATGTTTTTTTACCTTGGGAATGGTTATAATTTCCCAAACTATATTTATGAGTGGGAAATGTTTTCATGGAAGTTGAGGCAAGAGTGTTTTCTTTCCAATTGTTATCGTGTAGAAAGGGAAACATAGTTATGACTATGTTCGTTAAACTTCTAGGTAGATGTCATGTGAATGATTGCAAGTTCCCAACCGAGAGGGAAGATCAATGTTGAATATCTCTATGGAAATTGTCATGAGAATGGCAGTAAGATCCTTGGGAGAAGAATCTAGAAGTTTGATATGTCCATGAAGGACATGGAAAGGGGTACAAGCAATGAGTTTGCATGATGAATGTTTAGCTATGTTTGTATATGCTTGATTTCATGAATTTGATACGATGCGAGGTTGCTTGATATGAAGACTAATATTAATACCAAGTAGATGTGAAGGATATTAAATGTGCAAGTGATGCATATATATGATGTATGATAATATGTATACTAAAGGCATGATGTTACTGTCTAAATGAGTGAAATATAAGGTAAGAATTGCATGAATACCATGGATGCAAGGTCGACTCTATTCTAAAGAGTCATGAAAGTTTGATTTTGAATGATAGCTTGAGTGGAATGTGTTCCATTTCCTCGGGAAGGGATAATATAAACAGATGAAAGAGTAAATGAGAAAGGATGCTCTATTGTCATGATAAAAGGCAACATGATTATGCCTTTGAGGATTGCATGAGAACAATTATGAACAATCATGAGTGAAATGATTTATGATTATGCATGTGGTTAAGTGCATCATGAATGAAGGATTACAAAACAAGGAATATGTGTGGATAAATAATATGGAGGCATAACAAGGATGCATTTTTATATTCCTTATGGAATATTTGGTAAAAAACTAAAGCTAACTCAAGGTTGATACCATCATAGATAGTGAAGGATATGAAATAAGGAAGTTGCATGCTTAAGGAGTTTCCTGTGGAGGAACCGTGTGAAGACTCTATTGAGAGAACAAAGTCACAACCTTAATGACTATTAAGAATTGAGCAGTGGGATGCAAGCCTATATATATATATATATATATATATATAAGAATCATGGATTACATTTTAAAACATCATGCATGAATGGAAGACTAACACATGAATGTTGACCATTCCGATAATTGAATGGTAATGTGTAGAATGCATAAGTTCATGATTCATTATGAACAAAATGTTTTCTATTGAATCATGATG
This sequence comes from Picea engelmannii, assembly GCA_009831015.1. Lineage (NCBI taxonomy): Eukaryota > Viridiplantae > Streptophyta > Pinopsida > Pinales > Pinaceae > Picea > Picea engelmannii. The sequence continues at coordinate 83,020 of ML792015.1, forward strand.
ATGTATCTAAAAGGTTAGGGTGATCCTAACCAAGGATGCTGAAGGAAAAGAGCAGGAAGATCCAACAGGGAGTAAATTGCAAAAGCAAAGAAAGGGAAAGGGGGAATACTTTTCTCACTTTAAAAACTCTGAATTGATTACATAGTTGTAGGTCTTAAAAGAGCAGTTGTCGAAACCAGTACAATGGGTAAAAGGAAAATAAACCCACGAGTATGATTAAATGAATAGGGTTGGATGAGCCATGTTAAGTAAATCCAATAAGGCCTTGGAGTAACTCAGATGGACTAAAAGTCCCAGAGTGCGTAGAAGGAGTTGGAAAGGGGGAAGAGCCCTTAACTCATTTCTTGTTGTATATTATATTTTCTTTGGAATGAGAAATTGGTGTGATGATAAAATTAAATGTTTTGACACCATAGTGATGATGGTTGTATGAATGTAGAAACAATTGAGAATTGTTTGTGTTGCACTCATGAAAAACATTAAGGATAATGGGATGAAGTGCCTATCTGAAAATGTTTTATTGACTAGAATGCTATGATACATGCATTTTTATTTTACATAAAAGCTAATATATTTATGATGTATGACATGTGTAGAAAGGAATTGGATCTATTGAGAAAGACAGTTGGCGATGACAGACAACCTCAAGAAGAGGACGACTATGAGAAGGTTGTCATTAAAATATTGTTGAGAGGACTTTAAAAGTCCCAATAAAGCACCATTGATGGGGTAATATTAGAGAGGATGCTAGACGCTAGAGAAGGTATAAAAATGTTCATACCTATGTGGCATAAGGTATGAAGGAATTTGGTAGGAAACCCTTCTGAAAATATTTCATTATCTTAAATATATGCAAATAAATTTTGAGTGGTTGTTGTATGCCATTGATACCCAAGTAGAGTATGCTTCAAGAAAAGAACCTAAATAATAGAGAGAGGAAGCCTATGCCAGTCAAGGATGAGTTATAATAATTTCAATAAAATGCATGAGTAAGGATTACCATGGGTATAATGACCAATCTAGGCAAATCAGGAATAAAGGTGCTCATAGTTAGCACATTGCATGGAATGCATTGAGGAAATGCATGTTTGCATAAGAGGGAAGATAATGGATTTTCCATTGAGGCAGGAGGACCTTCCAATACTCCACTTGAATTGTGTAGTTGTTAAAGAAAATAAAATTTGGGTGGCCATGAGCATTGGTACCCTGTTTAATAATGAAGGAAGAATGCTTGGGTGCATTCAAGAGCAACTTTTAGTTTCACGTGTACTAATTTGGGATCATGATCAGTTTGTAGCAAGAAGCACAATCCTGCTCCAATAATGAACAAGAATGAATAAGCCATATGGTGAAGAGGTTGGTTAAGCTCCAACACACCCTGACAAGGTGCTTGTCATAAGTATGGAAAAATTGAACCCAATGTAAGGGCACATTAGGTATGGATGTGGCCATGAATATTGACACACTAATTAAGTCAATTGATATTTAAGCTACATTTGCAAAATTTGGAAGAAAAGGGTCTTGGATATGGCAGTTTTGTAAGCCCATAAAGAAGACCAATTTCCTGTTAAGATAAACTGCTATGGGGAGGAAGTCCCATACTTGTGAATCTGGTTCATGTGTGGAACAAATATGAAAATAAATGTGGAAATTGGAATCTATGGGTGATATATTTGAAAGAAAAATATGAATTTGAAATTGATGATAATATCTCATAATTTGTGTATACCTGTGATACAGGTGAGATGAAAAATATCTATCTCGAGAGGATAGGTGAAGGATACCAAGATGAAAAGCAAGAAAAAGGCTACTGATTGGGATAGGCGAACCCTATGGTAAGCCATGATCACCTAGAATATGTTGTGTTGAGACAACACAAGCCGGAGGGATGCCTCGACAGAGCAAGTATGAGGGATGCCTTGACTATAAGGATCAATGAAGTCTCTGAAATCATTCTTGTGTGAGAAAGCCTTGGCAAGGAAATATGGATCGCCCGAGGAAATGTATAGAAGAGAAGGGGATGCCTGAGCCTTGACCTAGAGGGTGAGTGATCGCAAGGAAGAGGAGACTTTGATAATTCTTATAAACTATCGATTGGGATCATGCACACAACGGGCATGTCCAGGAAAAATAGTGAGCGAAGATAACAAGACAATCACGTGGATGAAAATCCGTGAACTACACCGATAAGTATTGTGCTACATTATGAAACTCTTCCTCTTGAATTTTGAACAACAGTAAAACGTTTTCGCATGAAATTGTGATTAATATTCTTGTTGTCCAAGATTATTGAAGGAAGGTGATTAAGACCAAGAGTCTGGAAAGGACCTGACCAAGAAAGAGCATCAATATTTCTAAAGCAACTGAATGACAAAGGCATGACAGGTGTTACTAATAAATAACACCGAGGACAGTGTTCCTTTTAAGGGGGAGGAGATTGTAATACCCATGTTTCCCCCAACTTGTAATTAATCATTAATTATGATCACCATGTTATGGCATGGGAACACTGTAAATGTATATTTTGTTTAGATTTACAATGCCTGAATGTGGGGGTGAATCCTTGAAGTATTGTCCATGATATCACTAAAGGAAAAAGAGTGAGGAAATTGTGGAGAGGGTTCATTATGTTAAAATGACTCAAATTTCTCTTTGCTGAAATAATAAGCTTCATCCTAATCCCAAGGAGAAATCAGTTAACAAGAAAAGGACTGGTGGTTGAACCATGAACCACCCCAATGAATGGAAGCATTGGAGGGTCTGGCTAGGGAGACAAAAAACTATCAGCCCAAAGTACCACAGAGGGTAGTTTTTCCTACAGGCCTAGACTAACTCAAGTTTCCTTCTGAAAGAAGGAAAAGACAGGTCTAGAACCATCCTGAAGGGGAGAAAGGCATGCACAAAGAATACACGTGAAGACAGAAATGAAGGAGATACATCGATGGGAATACGTGACCAAGATATGAAGAATAAAAGAGGAAGAACGTGAGTATCTCAAACTGAGAAGAAGAACATGAAGATTAAGCTGATATGGTTACTGAAGAGAACAAGAAAAAGGATCTCTGAGAATTCGCAGAAAAATGGACATGAGAAAAAGGTCGTGAGCTTGATGCTGAGGGAGGATCTGATAAACCTCGTAGAGACTGTGATAGAGAAAGAACCTATGATAAACTGCAAAGGTTCCCTAGTGATATCATGTATTGGAACGGGGGTTTCCAAGTGCTAAGAATGAATGCCTCTGAGCCTATGGTTGGGTGGAAAGGCGAACACCAACAGTCAGTTGGTTGGTGATCGACTGTAATAGATCATTGTTTAATTTACCCCATGCTCTTAGATTGAAATGCATGTTTTGAATATATGATTTTACTTATCTATGAGTTAATTGGGTAATGTTATGTTATCTAATTCAGAGTTATATTCTTGTGCATGCATTTTATAGTTGAAGGAATTAACCTTCGATATTCTATAAGTTTCAAATTATTTCCCTTATGTAATCCTGGTTCAAGGAATACACATATACCTGTATGAATATAAAATATTAAAGGAGAGACTCGTGCACAGTGTGCAGGGCCAACACTTAGTGAAGCGTTGAAAGTTTCTCAAGGTGAGAGAGAGCAATGAGTGCATGGGAAACTTTTCTAAGTCTCAAGCTCAAGAAATATAACGATATTTAGGTCTCGAAAGGGAGGGTTCTTGTATTTGGAGGATGATCGGATGAGATATGTTCAGGAGGAACCAAAGTCTTTCATGACCGTTGGGTCTGGATAAGAAGTGTGAGTGTTAACCCCTCAAGTCTTTCAGACTTCACAAGTTCATAGGATGTTGTGTATTTGTTGTAAAAGGGGGTTAATTATCCAAAGTCCCAAAGCACAAAGTTAATCTAGTTCATTGGTAGTAGAGGGACACATGGTCCTCATATCAACAATTATCTAGAAGCTTGTTTCTCTGATAAAATCAAAATACAAACAAAAGAGCATGCAAGTTTCACGAAGATCCGAAGGCCGGAGCAAATCCTGGTCGTTGGCATCAGGTGCACATGGTGATAGATCAGGTGTGGTTCATAGTTCGACACTCCGAAAGAGCTGAGGTGTGTTGCGCTTTGGGTCGAGAACTCTTGAAGGCTTGAAGGCCGAAGTAGATCTTGACCTCTCAATGTAGAGTGCACGTGGACCATTGATCAGAGTTCTTCACGTGTTCAAAGTTCAAAACTCCAGAAGGAAGTGTGGTTCAAGGTGAGGAAACCTATGAACATCGAAGTTGTGAAGTGACGTGAACCGTCGATTTGAGAATGCATCGGGATCCCTCTTGTCTATTGGATCCAAAATATAGTCAGTACTTCGACGAAGTCTTACTTCAGGAGGATGACAATGTCATGACATTAAACTCCTCGAATTCCAGAGCTACAAATAAATGTGAAACACATATATAGAGACCCTTCGGGATCTATCTTGATCGTTAGATCAAGACCATGGCCAACCTGACATTTACCACTACAGGATCAAGGAGAAAGTCACACCACTAAATCCCCAAACACCGAAGTTACGAAGTAATGAAGGCCGTAGATCCAGGGATTACATGGAAAAAACTTGATTGTGATATCAAAAGGATTGGAAGGTCATCGGTACAAGATGATGTGGCAAGATGATGTCACCCAGGGTGACATGGACCCATGAAAAATGTGCCACATGTCAACTGGATTTCTATATTTTGCAGACCCTATATGTCCATTAAAATATGACACATGTTACCCACTGAAGGGGCCATGTGTCATCTCTGCCTTTCCGTGTGTCACCTCCCTAGAACATATTCGTTATTCTTACTGGAGGGTGGAGTAGTTGGGATGCACCTATCCTTACCCCTTGTGTTTGATAAGTCACCTCGAGCAAGTGTGAACCCTTCAGGAGTCCACGACTTCAGGATTTCGGTGGTCTAGGGTGCAGTATCGTAGATAAGATGGAATGTATGAAGGTCGGATCCACGTGGAAAGATTTTGGGCTCCTTTGGGAGTTCGGGACTCTAGAGAATTTGTGCATAGAAATAAAAAGGGGTGTTCAGTGTCGAAGTGTCGAACGTCAAACTTGCATGTAGCTTATGTGTCAAACAAAGATCAAATCTCATTGTTGGATTGGACAATAGATGGACTTCGCCTGTGGATGTAGGAGATTGAGAATGGTACGAATGATATGGATCCATGTGGATGCCACGTGGCCCTGAACTAATAGTGCTCGAAGAACTTCGGGAGGCCATAACTTGCAATCCAAAGCTCGGATTTGAGCATGATAGCAGTCGTTGGAAATATATGATTAAGTAGAAGAGGATGGAAACCTCAAGAAGAGGATTCAAGATGTTTAAGAGAATATAAATTTTGATGCCCCATCCCTAGAAAGGGTACTTAGGGATCAGGTGTGTTACAACATAGCATGGATGTAATACTAGCTACAATTTTGTTGTATTCTTTTTATAATATAAATTTCCCAGTTATTGTTAAAAAAAAACTAAAGGAACTTCATTAATTGTTCTACAAAACAGGGTATTCCCTAATAAGATGAACACTAGATCAAATTGTTGGAATAATGAGAGTGGGGGGTGAATCAATATGCACACTTTATTATCACTTTTTAACCACAATATGTAATCATTAACACCATCAACAATATACCATAAATATATCATGATAAATATAAATCAACAGAGCATAATAGAAATCCATAGAAACACAGTGCACCATAATTTATGTGGAAACCCAAATGGGAGAAAACCACAGAATTATTTTCTTATATATCAAAAGAGTACATTCATTGGAAGCACCAACTTCCCAATTCTCCAGCTACAACTAGAAGGAGGCTACGACCCCCTATTTATTGTTGGAGTTTCTTCACACACACCTAGGATTTATTTTTCCTAAGTTTATTCCTTGTTTATTATTCATAATTAGTCATTATCTAGTCTCACGTTTTACATGGATCTACTTTCTCAAGAAAAAATATGATGTCTTTCAACACCTCAAATATTTCAAAGCTTTGGATGAGACACAGTCTAAAAACAAGATCAAAGTCCTTCGAACTGATAATGGGGGAGAGTATGTAAATCATGAGATCCATAATATTTTTCGTGAGGCAGGGATTTAGTTGTAGCATACAGTGCCCTACACTCTGCAGCAAAACGGAGTTGCTGAGCGGAAAAATAGATCTCTAAAGGAGATGGAATCTTGCATGTTCCATGCAAATTCACTACCATAGAGACTATAGGCCGAAGCACTTAATTGTACAACATACATCCAAAACAGATCTTCCCATAGATCTTTCTAGGATAAGACCCCCTATGAGGTTTGGAGTGGCCTCAAACCAGAAGTGACCCACTTTCGCATTTTTGGTTCTCGTGCATGGGTCCACATTCCCTCTGAAAAGAGGAAGGCACTTGATCCACAGAGCACTGAGTGCATTTTTGTTGGATACCCTGACTGTGTGAAGGGATATCAGCTTATTGATCTTTCCTCAGAGCGGTTCATCATTGAGCATAGTGTCCAATTCGAGGAAAGTGTCTCACATGTACCTCAGCAGCCGCATGCAGACACCTTCACTCTTCCACCTGTCCGAGATGATGAGCATGCACATGTTGACTCTTCTTTAGATGAGAGTTCTGATTCGAAGGACTCAGAGGATTTAGATTCAGATTCAATACAGTCAGATGCAGAGTCAGAGCATCCAGATGCAGTTGCAAATCCAGAGCAGAGGCCCAAGTGGGCACAAACTACTCTTCAGGATGCAGGGGATCTTGTAGGTGATCCAGCCGATACTAGGAGGACTCGATCTGATTTCGAGGAGCCTCCTGTTTCACTCACTACCACTGAACCATTTCCTTCTAGGCATATTATCTTGGTTCAATCTTCAAATCCACAGTCTTATGGCGAGGCTGTTGGAAATCCCTTTTGGGAATCCGCCATGTAGGAGGAGTACAAATCCCTCCTCGAGAACCAGACTTGGGATCTGGTTCCCCTTCCTTCTACGAGGAAACTTGTCAGATGTAGATGGGTCTACAGGACCAAGAGTGCAGTGGATGGACAGATCAGAAGATACAAATCTAGGCTTGTCGCCAAAGGCTTTCACCAGGTTCATGGTATTGACTATGATGAGACCTTCGCTCTAGTAGCGAAGATGGATTCCATACGATTGGCACTTGCCATTGCGGTAGCCAAGGGATGGGAAGTCCATCATATGGACATGAAGAATTCATGATAGGTTTTTGATGATGGACATGGGTCCGCTACACTTCTTCCTTGGAATTGAGATCAGCTAGGATGCATCAGGCATTAAACTGTCTCAAGCCAAGTATGCACAAGATCTCCTTGAGAGATTTCACATGATAGACTGCAAGTTTTCTCCGACTCCTTTCCTATCGGGAGTCAAACTTGAGGATGGAGGGGAGACTCCACTGGTTGATAGCACACTATACAGACAACTAGTGGGGAGCTTGTTGTATCTCACACACTCCAGACCAAACCTCTCATATGCAGTTGGCATAGTTTCTAGATTCATGCAAGAGTCGCATGAACTATATTGGAAAGCTGCAAAACATATCCTTCGATACGTACAAGGCACCATCACCTTTGGGATTCATTATGCAATAGACTCTACATTATATCTCATTGGGTTTAATGATTCTAATTGGGTTGGCGATAACATTGATCACAAGTCCACATCTGGTTACTCACTCAGTCTTGGTTTCGGGCCTATCTATTGGTCAAGCAAGAAGCAAGCTGCCATTTCTCTATCTTCAGCCAAGGCAGAGTACAAAGGGGTAGTTAACATAACCATTCAGGCTATGTGGCTAAAACATTTTCTCACTAAGTTGGGCATTTAGTTTCATTGGTAGATCGTCATCTGGTGTGACAACGAGAGAACTCTGAAGTTCTATAGAGATCCAGTTCAGAGGAAGCGGACGAAGCACATCGATATCCACATGCACTACATCCGGGACTTAGTACATGAGGGGATCATCGACTTACATTTTTGTCCTTCAGAAGAATAGACAACAAACATTTTCACCAAGACCTTCACTGAGAAAAAATTCCATTCTCTACAAGGTCGTCTTGGAGTGAAGGACACAGTTACCTAACAACTATAGTTCTTCTTTTTACATACATTGTACCTTGAGGGGGGGGGTTTCCCATGAGGTTTTCCCTCTTTCCTCACTTTATTTTCAGTGTATATTTTGTACTTGGTTACCTAACATGGCCTCGTTGTCGGGACCCAATCTTTATTTTCACCATAGTGATGTTTAGGGGGGGTGTTGGAGTTACTTCACACACACCTAGGATTTTTTTTTCCTAAGTTTATTCCTTGTTTATTATTCATAATTAGTCATTATCTAGTCTCCTATATTTTAGGGGAGAATATTCCACCTGGAGAATATTCTCTTTCAGTTGACACTTCAGTTTTACTAGTTGAGTTGAGTTTAGATGTTGTAATGGGATCATCACCATGTTAATTCAACCTTTCTTTGGTATCATCACCAGAGTGGCACATTAGCCTTGATTCCCTGATTTAACTCCTCACTACTCTCTATTCAGTCATTTAACTGAAGACTAGTTGACTAGTTAACTCAACTAGGTGGCAGTTCACTCCCGTAATTGCCTTAGAGACTAGAATAGGTGGCAGTTCACTCCCGTAATTTCTTGTGTGTGTCCATATCACTCTATACCACCAGTATGGCGCATTGGTTCACCTCAAGTCGAACTCATTGAGTTATACAGAGTATATCATGTGTAAATTATTCATTATTCACAACGATTAATGAGAATTCTTCCATTCTTTCTCTCCTTCATCTTCTTTCTTCTATTCTCTCTGCAAATGTTTGTATCATTGTTTATATAGATCTATTCTGTGCAGTTTCAACACATTTACATTTACAGGCTCCAACCTGAAGGAAGCTACAACTCTCTGAATTCTCTAGCTCCAACCAGAAGGAGGCTACAGCCCCCTGATTCTCAAGCTCCAACTCCCTGTGTTCCTCTAAACCAACCGGAAGGAGGATACAACCCCCTTTCCTTTCCCCATTATATCTCCCTGCAATATAATTGTAGACCAATTGTCACTACCATTGTCACTCACTACCACTGTTACATCAACCTGTAACATGCCACATCAATTTTTCATTGTATCCAACCTGTAACCTGCACCATTAACCTGTGTTATACCAAAACCTGAACTATATCATCCATCAACTATGTACCAACATATATGCATCAATAATATATACCAACTACAAAATCAATGATAAGTATCCAATCATGTATCATATTTCAACCATGAATACAACCTGTACCATATACCATAGAATCAATCAAGTATATACTTGTACCATATTATCAATAAAGAAGCAATGCATGTCCCTCATGCATATGCCACCATACATCAAGCGTATACCTCAACCATGAAAAATCATCTCAAAGATATGAAACATAACAAACATGCCATATGATGAACCAAATATACTAGAATACCTTACTCAATCATGTAGCCAATATGTACCTCAATAATGTGTCAAATCCTCATCAATTTGCCAAGAATTCCTCAAGCATACACTACATCATAATAAAGCATAACCTTCAAAAAAATTACACAAACATACCAGTACCTCTGTAGATGACCCGAAACACTAAAATGTTGACCTGTAATTTATCTTCTATCTGCAGGGACCCGATGTTATCATTTTCCCCAAACTTGTCTTGTCCTCGCGAGACTAAGACATCCTTTCTCGTAGAGCCTCGTGTGACAGATATATTGCAATCCGCATGGATGCCTCACGAGACACTAGTAGTCTGACCTGTGGGGGTCAACTAAATTAGATTTTCCTCAACAAACTTCTCTCTCCTCTGAAAACCCGAAACTCCCTCACTTCTCAATTTTCTCTACCCCATATTTCACTATCGCAAAACCTATCAATAGATCACTAGTTCACTAGAAGATTTTCAATATAAAGAGTGAGTGGATGTTCTTTTGAATGACTCCTTGAGGTGTATTTATACTTTTTTTGGGTAACCTCTTTCCTTATTCTTAGGGGATTCTTAACTTTCTTGTTACAACCACTTTATTCTTAGGGGAAAACAGTCCATGGCCCCAACCAATGTGGCCACTTTAGGCAATAAATTAATGGAAAATAAAAATATTTTACAAGAGAGTTTCTCACAATTGATCATCAACAAATGACCCTCCATGCTCTTTAAATATATATATCATGGATCAATCGAGTGTTAAGCCACATATCATTATAGTTGCTAAGATTGAGGAGAATATGAGTCATTGGTTAACTCTATGTTTAAAAAATATCGTGATCATCATATTACATAACTACAAATTCATACTAATGCATACTAAAGAAACACACTTTTTCTTAAATACATATTAGACCAAGTTAAACTTTTTTTTTTTGTGACTGGTGGAATCGGCAACTCGCGGTTCTCGTACTCACGTGACATGGGGTCAATTCCCGTTTGCTACATATATAACCTCCAGGTGTGTCCACATAGCCCACAAGCATGGGGAATGGGTAAATCAGGGTGAGAATCGAACTTGAGACCTCCTTTTTACATTTCCTTGCATTTACATGGCACTTGTCAATCGGTCTACACCCCTTTGGGCGACCAAGTTGAACTTAACTAACTCCTTAGTGTCTAAATATCATAACATCCCCTCTTAAGAGAAAATTGGGATACGATTTAAGGATTTACAAAGGTGACACAATAGGAGAAAGAAGGAGGCACTAGAGCCTACCCCCCTTAATGAAAATTTCCTGAACGCCTAACATAGATCAAATTTTGGAAAACTTCGCTTCTATAAGAGACTTTGTGCAAATGTATGCAACTTGATCTTCTATAGGGAAAAATAACACTTTAATAAATCAATCATGAGTGAGATTTCTAATGAAGTGCATGTGTATCTCAATGTTTTTGTTGTGATGATGTTGAAATGGATCTCTAGTGATGTTGATGACACTCTAATGGTCACACCAAGGGATCGTCGGATGACGCTACTAGAATCCAAACTCTGAAAATATATGTCGAATCCATAAACCTTATTGACTTGCATTAAATGCTTCCTCGTACTCTTCTTTTGTTCAAGAAAGAGAAATAGCCTATTTTTTCTTACAATCCTAAGTGACAGTTCCAAAACCAAGGCCGAAAACATAGCCTGCAATAGACTTTTTATCATCAAGGTCACTGACCCAATCTAAATTAGTGAAGCCAACCAACAAAGCAGTCCTACCTGAACTGTAATGTATTCCAAACTGATTTGTGCCCTAGATATACTGAAGTATCTATTTTGTTTCTTTCCAATGGCTCTCATAGGGTGTTTGCATATACCGGGTAATAAGACCAATAGAAAAATAAATATCAAGATGGGTATGGGTCAAATACAGAAGGATACCAACTAACTAACAATACAAAGTGGCATCAACTTCTTGAGTAGTACAAGTGGCAACAAGTTTGACTCCAGACTTGAAGGGAGAACGGGTTGGTTTAGAATCTTCCATGTGGAAGTGGAAAACAAGGTCACATGCATACTTAGACTGGGAAAGGGAAATACCTTCCTTATTTTTTAATTCTTGGAGGCTAAGGAAACAATGAAAATAACCTACGTCTGTCACTCCAAATTTATTTTTAAGGTTGGATTTCACTTGGGTTAAAAGTTTAGGGTCACTACCAATGAGGATAAGGTCATCAACATAAAGGAAAAGTATTATTATATGGATTCTCACTTTCTTGGTATAGACATTAGGGTCATAATGACATCTAGAAAAGTTGGTGTAAAAAAGAAAGCTATTCGTTTTTGCATACCAAGCTTGAGAATCTTTCTTAATAACATAGGGAGATTTATTAAGGTGACATATAAGCCTGGATTCATTTTGAAAATAGACAAGAGGTTGTTCCATGTATATTTCTTCTTGTATATCCCCATGCAAGAAGGAATATTTAACATCCATCTAATGGACCTCCCATCTATGTGAGGCAACAAGGGATAGAACAAAGTGGATGGAATTAATTTTGGATACAAAAGAAAATGTTTCATTGTATTCAATTCCTTCAACTTGAGAGAATTTGTTATCAACTAACCAGGCCTTGTTTCTTTCAACACTTCCATCTCATTCATACTTAGTTATATACACCCATTCACATATGATAATTTTTATTTCTTTTGAAAGAGGTACATGATCCCAAGTATTGTTCACCATTAAGGAATGATATTCTTCATTCATTATTGTGTCCCAATATATATGGATAGAAGCTTCTACAAATGTGTCTGGATCATGATTCTTTGAAACAAAACCCAAAAGAGAAGAGGCTCACTAGAACTATAAATGTGTCTGATGCTAATATAAAGGACCGTAAAAAAGATCGCCAACTATTTCTCGCATTGAACGAACTCATATGGAAAGTGGTGGTGGTGGTGTAGGTTCATGTTCACTAGACTCATCTAGAGGAAGGTGAGCATGTGGAGGTGGATTTTCATCCTCGTTGTCATCATCTGAAGAAGAAACCATAATAGGAACAAAATATGGCACTAGTGATGATTTAGGCTTGTGGGCTAAGATATTTTCATCAAATTTAACATCTCTTCTAAAATTATTTCATTAGAATGAGGTTTAAGAAGTTGTTAACCTTTTACATATTCAGAATATCCAACAAAAATTCACTTCTCACTTTTAGATTGTAATTCTTTCCTTTACTCATCGGGAATGTGAACCCATGCTACACTACCAAATACATATAAGAGGATTACATTTGGCTTAATTTTAGTCCATGCTTCTTCTAGTGTTATATTTTTTAAATCCTTTGTGGGAGTGTGATTTACTATGTAATTTTCACAAGTGATGGCTTCAACCCAATAATGAAGACTTAATCCATTAGATTAGATCATACAATTATCCATTTATTTTAATGTTCAATTATTTCTCTTAACTACACCATTTAATTGTGGTGTATATGGAACATTATGTTGCATTTGAACGCCTTGTGTAGTGAAAAAACTTGTAAATTTGTTGTTCACATATTCCCCTCCATTATCTGTTCTTAAACTTTGAAGTTGATGTCCAAATTGTTTATCTACAAGGGAATTGTAGGCTAAAAAAAGGCCAAAAACTTCGCTCTTAAATTTTAAGAAGTAAACCCCAAGTGCATCTAGAGAAGTCATCAATGACAGTTAAGAAGTACTTGCAGCAAGAGAAACAAGGATAATAAAGTGGCACTACTACATTTGCCTCATTTTCCAACTTCATTATAATGCCCACCTAATGGTCACCCATCTAAATTCCAACAAAATCCCTCTTCAACTATTCATCGAACCCCTTTCACTGTACTAGAAATTTCCATAAACATATGTTAGATATCTGACGCAATGGATTGCCACATGGCAACTATGCAGAGATTTTTTTAAAAATATTTTTGTCGCATAGAAGCATCACAATGACAACTATAATACAGTGGCGATATTGTGACACATTGATCTGCCACATGTCATTTTACAAGACACTATTTTATCAATGGTGGAGGTTGTTACTGCAACATAGACATGCTTAAGTACCATTGAAAAGCTATCGTAGACGCCATCCAAATTACTTTATGGTCGATGACCTATGTCGGCGTCACGATGCTCTACAACGCGGAGTCTATCGATGATCCAACGATATGGCACGATGGAATTGTCAGAGGAAAAACGTAGGATACTTCCAAGTCCACATGGGAATGTGGCAGATTTTCGTCGAATGTCCAATGACCATACAATAAAATTTAAAAAAAAAAAAAAAATTGATTGGATATAGGGAGAAGGTTGAGCTAGATGTAGATGAAAATGTTCTCGATATATGATGATATATAAAATTAGGATTACAGTTTCTATTTTTTCATAAAACCCTAATTTAAGCTTGTTAGAGCCTAAACAACTAAAAATTCAGAGTCATTGAGATACATGTTTTCTTTTAAACATTTATTAGTTTATGCCCTTGTGCAGAAATGCACGCCAGGCTTCACTAAAATGTATGCCTAAGTATTAAAACACCTACAATTTGAGTGGTTCAAGTTTCTAAGGGTGTCTTAGATAATTTTACACTTGTATACATATTTAGATTTTCATTTGCAAACATAAAAGTGGTTGTTGTGTAAAAGGTGCAAATTCTACCTTGTAAATTGAGAGACCAAAAAATTAGAAAGTGACGTAATAAAAATGCATGCCCATGCTTCTATATAGATCCAAATTTAGTTATCTAATTTTGGGGGTGAAGTTAAAAACATTCTAAATATTTTTTTTTAACATAAACTTTGTATTAAATGGTTGTTCCTGAGGCAAAGCAGTTGTCAAAATTTATAAAAAGAGTCTTGAATGAAACAAAGAACCACTATGTGAATTGTTTGATATATAAAAAATATAGAAACTTATAATTCTAGGTAGCAAAGCTGCCATATACTCTTATATATTGTCCTAATAGTAAGATGCATTTAAAAAACTTCATTACACTATATTAAAATTCTACCCATCCTATATTCTAGTTGTTCTTTGAGTATTTCTTCTATTTCCATGGGAATTACTTCATGTCATCCCTATGCTTCATCTCATTGATCAACCTGATTGATAGAATCTAATTTTGATGCTTGAGAAGTAGTTCTTGCTCTGAAATAATTTGGTTCATGTTCAACCATGTTTAGTCTTTGCAGAAGCATTGTAACTGTTGTTTCCATCTCCTGAATTCTTTGTCTTTCAATCTCTTGTTCCTCTAGATGTCTTACTTCTTTTTCTAACTTCTCTGTTTCATGGATGATAATTAACATTATCTATTCCAATGAAGTTGTTTTTTGGCTTTCATGAACGATGCTTTTAGTTCTGCTAAGAATAAGGGACACAAAACTTTCCATATTATTGGTTCTTCCTGCATTCTCATCATATTGACCCTGTATTCCTTCCAAAATTGCTTTGAAGAGCTTCATATACCCTTTGACATCATTCCAAAATTCCCCAACTTGTTATGTTGTTGTATCTGATCTTAATGATCATAAAACAATGATATGGGTGCTCAAAAAGATCAGAAAACAGAGGGATGCACAAAATGATTAAAACTAAGCCTTGAAAGGTCCATGAATCAAATCCGAGAAGGCCAAAAAAATTAGAGGGGTTGTGAATAGGATACAAGATATACCAAGAAAAACTTGAGGGGTCTGGGGAAAATGGTTTAGAATCACCTCCCGGAGGAAAATTGGGGAGAAGGGGAAAGGAGTTAGGTTTTGGGGGAAAATCGTGAAGGTTGAGAGGAGAGGGAAACCAGAGAGGGTGAGGGAAATAGGGCAGAGGGGAGGTGCTAAACAAACTAGAAACATCAAACCCAAAACATGAAAACGAGAATAGGGGTTGAGAAGGGGAAGGGAAAGAATAAAAAATGGATTCAAAAATATCTAACAACTCAAAAAGAATTATACTAAGAAACTTAATGCTGCCAATGCCCAAGAGTTTCTTGATAAGAACTATGGTAAC
>ML792015.1:105640-116836 GCA_009831015.1 Picea engelmannii
TTTCTTTAAATGGAGTCTATTATACTCATAACAGAGTTTACCATGTCCATTTACCTTTGGGGTTTATTGTTTTTTTTTTTTTTAAACCTTTGAATTACATCAAAGCAATGACTTTTTTATTTGGCTTATATCAAGGTGCCAGATGTCATCCATTCACGCATTGTGGGGGTGAGATAAAGTGGTTTGATAATACCACCCCTACATACCGAAATGAATAAGGATATGACATGTTATCAACCATTAATACAATGGTTTATAATTTAGGCCTCCGACCTCTTTTTATCCAGCATACACTTTCAACGGCTAAAATAAAATGAGGCTGCCAATATTGGATCTATATTTTTGTTTTGGTTGTGTCTGTTGAATTTTCATTTCAAACCCTATTTGTTCTCTGTTGCCTGTATACAAGTATGGAAAAAATATGCAGTATACAAGGTATCGAACCTAAAGTTAGGAATAAATGATAGGGAAAACTTGATTTGAATTGAACACAAATAGAGCCAGTGTAAACCATTTCGTATTGAACAAACAACTACAGGATATACATTCTCTATTTACATCAGCAATGAGGCTCCATACCGAAGACATTGTGGGGTCGATCCCTCCTTGGATGCATAGGCAGGGATGGTCTCTCCTTGTACGAGTCTTCTCCTCTGCGCACTCTTTTCAATGGATGGTGGGGTAGATCAATGTACTGGTCAATGGGTTGAGTGTGGGTTTATTTAGTTGGGGATTTGGTGCCATAATGTGTTTTTTATTTTTTTGTTTATTTTATAGTTGTTTTATTTTTTGTTTATTTTTTAATTGTTATTTGTTTGTAATATAATTTATATTTACTAATAGTTAAAATCAATCAACACGTGCTCAAAATGGATTAGGATTTTATAGCTTGGTTGGTTATGAGAGAAAGCAAGTTCAATGACTTCTAACCAACCAATGATACATACAAGAATATGGCTTAAAACATAGCAACAAACAATTAACCCATATAAGAAAAAACTTTAAACAAAATAAATCGTAGAAAATATATAATCACATACCCCAACCTACATTTCAACAATTTAATATCGTTGATATTATTATTCGTCCAACTACAAATATGTCTCATCCAGTCCAGAATCTAGTTCAGAATGGACGTTGTAAGGATTGGGCATAACAACATCATCATCAATGTCATTTTTCAATAATTTCATTGTCCATATGATCATCGAGAACATTTCCATCTACATCTAGATCAACTTCTTTGTCTTCTTCGTCTAACACATCTACTATCTGATATGCATCATCTTCTTCTTCAATATCATCTTCTTTCGCTACATTATACTTTACATGCCTTCCTCTTGGATCATATCTAACAACATATGACCATCCCGCTTTACCTGGAACATCTGAGTAAAAGACATGCTCACATTGGATTGGAAGAACATAAAGCTTGGTACCTGTCTCAAGTGTCCTTATATTAACCATGGTAAATCCATTCTCATGCTCAATAACAGTTCTTTCATGACCACGTTCATTCATTCGTAGCATGTACCATTTGACTTCGAACATGACTAATTTAAAGGATTTAAAGTCACATTCAAGTATATCATTCAAATACCCATAGTATCTATTTTTAGACACCTATGGATGCCTGTCACTTCTAGATGAAACATTAGTGACTTGAAATACTACAATTATGCCACAATCAAAGGTTTTTTTCTTGTCATCAAACTTTTTGATGCAAAATTTACGGCCATTGCACCACATAGCCTTGTGTTGTTTCAACTGCATTATGCCCAACAAGTAAAAAAATGCATTGTCAATTAATTAACATATTTAGAATTAGTAAATATTTTAAGAAAACAATAGAAAACATACATTTTTTTTTGTGACTGGCAGAATCGACAACGCACGGCTCTTGTACTCGCGTGACATGGGTTCGATTCTCGTCTGCTACCTCTATAACCTCCAGGTGAGTCCACACAACCCACAAGCATGGGGCACAGGTAAATCAAAGTGAGAATCAAAATTGAGACCTCCTTTTTACATTTCCTTCCATTTACATGACACTTTCCAGTCGGTCTACACCCATGCAGGAAACATACAACATACATTAATACAATGGAAAATAAGTAAAAAATGTGGGTGAATATGCTTGATTTTTTATGATTTAAACCATATGTTAAATCAATTTCCTCTGTGTAATATTGGTATCTTGATGACGATGAGCCTCTTTAACCAATGTAGTGACCCCTTCCCATGATAACCTACCATAACAGTGTATACATCGTTCTATTCATAACTTCATCCAATAAATATTGTTTGCAATATATAAATGTAGTGCATCCCACTCTCGACCAACTATATGAAAAAATAACAATGCATCAATAATTAGGTACCATGGAAACGTTTAATAATTGATGGAAGAATAAAAATTAAATAGGTATGATATCGATAAAAATGAATAAACAAAAGTATTGTAAATCTCTACAATTTAATTACCTTTCACTTTCCTCATTTTACCTTTCCCAAGGAGGACCTCCCCTTCAATTTTTTTGATTGAGTTGACATCTCAAATGAGAGCCACATTCTTATTTTCTTCTAATTTAGGAACATACTGACTAATATACACCAAGGATTGATATAACATATATCCCTCCACCATAGAACCCTCAAGATGTGTTCTTTGTTTAACAAAGGCTTTCAATGATTTCAAATGCCTCTCCACCATCCACATTGACCTTCTGTGTACAGGTCCATGAATTTCAATCTCCTCAACTTGGTGTATGAGGTAGTGTTCTTGTGCATTGAAAAATGTCGGAGGTAGGTACTTTTTCATTTCACACATTAGGTGAGGAAGTTCTCTCCTCTAATACCTTATATATTATTTATGGACTTATTTAGATGACGACCACCTACACATGATGCATGCAAATGAATACAAGTTTAAGTATATACATTGCAAGTAGAACACATGTGAACAATTTCTGCAATGAATATTTTTCATGGAAATCGTTACTTACCTTATGTATTTGCCAAGATCATTTATGATTTGTTTTTTGTTGTTGTCAAAGTTATCTGGAAGAGATATTGGTAGAACATATTGTAGCAAAAAAGGAATCATTATAAACATTATAGGTAGAACATACTGTAACAAAAATGTAAACAAAAAGATACCAAAAATACGTATACCGATACAAAAATATAAAAAAATAATTACCTTAATGAAGGTATGCTAGTCATGAGTTTTTACCCCACCAAATTCACCTTTCTTTGTTAAGATATTATTTATGTTTGAAGCAAATCCCATGGGAAATTTGATTTTCCTAATGACCTATTTTACAACATTGTTTTGTTGCTCTGTAAATAACCATGGATGACTATCTCGATGTCCATTGTTATTTGAATTAATCACATTTTTCATTGCATGATTGGCTTCCTGAATGTCACTACAAATTTTTCCAATTTTTTCTTTCTCACTCCTTCCATCTAAGATTCTCCATAATGTTTCTATTGCATTATTCCCGATATGCATTGTATCAAAAAGCTGAGTTATTTGTAGGTGCTCATAATAGTGAAACCTACTGAATTGTATAGAGTATGTTTTCATTCCTCTTGGAAGCCCATTAATGCCTTGATGACATTTATGAAAAATAAATGAGATTACAACAATGATCGTTAGATACACTAAACAAAATTTGATAAAAAATAAAATTGTTAAACATTAATATATATGATACATACATTGATTTCTCACCTTGACAATTTATATTATATTCCAACTTCCATAGGTGAGGTGTCATTCTTCGTGGTTTTATTCCAGTCTCTTCTTTGAAACTGAAAAATTTGTTTTTCTGTAGTTCGATATCTATGGTTCTCAGGGCGGAAGTTCCTATACTCATCAAACATATCCTTTCCTAAACTTCTTGAATCACATGATTTCATCCTAGGACCAAATATTGGACATGCAAATTTACCCTTTGTTTGTTGGCCTACAACATATGGATCAATGCCAATATCAATTATATACCAGGGAATTGTTTTTAAAAAATGCATAATATTTTCAAAAATATATATACTATTACAATGCATTAGTACATTACATACCATAAAAATGTCTTAGCCCTAGTGAATCATGAATTGTCCATGTAAGTATTCCATGGCATTGAAATTGTTTTTTACCTATTGGTCTAGAGATGTCGTACATAGTGATGCCAACCCATAACTTCAATAGTTCGTCGAAAAGAGGCTCAATATATAAATTCATATATTTAACTTGGTACTTACCTACTTGATTGAAATTACACATCATTACTACTTTATATATGTATATATAATAAATTATGCAACGAACAAGACAAATGAAATGTTGTGTTCAAAACATAATTGTAAAAAAATACCTGGAACAATCATTGCCAACATTGTGTGCTCCCTCTTTATTGACATCCAAGGATGAAGGTTATTGTTTATAAAAAAAAATAGGCCACACTGAGTAAATAGACCTAATCTCACCAAATGGATTAACACCATCAACTACCAATGAAATCCCAACATTACGAGGTTCTTCTTTAAAAATTAGCCATCTTTCTTCAATGTTCATAAATGCAGAACCATCTATAGGAATTCGAACAAAACCATATTCACTTATGTAATGTGCATGGTAATCCATAAATTGTGATATTATTTGACACCTGAATAGTTGCTACAAACTTGGAATTACGGGGATATGAAAAAGAGCCTTGCAAGGCACGTCTTGTGTTACTTGATCAATTCGATATCTACTGATTTGACATTTCAGGAATTTTGTTTCAGATGCATATTGTCCATAATATATAACATGATCATTAGGAAATGCATCAATAGCTTTGTACTCCATTCCAGTATATTTTCATAATGGTAGATAATTCTTGGTATGTGCAAGGTAAAGTATTTGATGATGGTAGGAGAAATTCACATAACAATCTACAACGTAAAATATAACTAGTTAATGTAAAGAATATTAATACTAAATATTGCATCCTTAATTTACACATTAATTAATAACACTAAGAATAGAGAAACAAAACAAAAATATACCTTTTATGTATATGTGATGAACCATACCTTAATATCTGGGTGAGACAAGTGTTTGACAAATGATTCAATACCTTCAAGTTCACCAACAACAATATAGCATAGAGAATATTTTTCCTCGAGCCTTCATAAAGGGGTTGTTGTGACTTCGCAATCAGAGGTACATCATGGATATCATCAAAATTGTCATCCATTGGAAAAAAGGTGTCTTTGATCAACCTATTTATACCATCATTCTCAAGTGTACCATTATCAATGTCATCTTCTTCCACAAGACTAACTTGATCTCCAATATTCACTCCATCTTCCTCATTGTGCACAACATGGTTTCTACTACTACTTAGCACATTCCCAAGATCACACTTAGGGTGCCCTTTCTTTATAATTACAATCAAACAAATGATATTATTGTATGTAACGAATATTTAAATCATATAAATATCTACGAATACAATCATATAAAGATCAACATGTCCAAAATATCTACAATGCCTTTCATATGTTGTTAAAAGTAGTCTTCTATTGAAGACCATGCATTGATTGCAAGGGAAATAACATTTCCAGTCACCCTTTGCTTATGATGTCGCAAATAACCTTTGAAGTGTCCTATCATTCTCCTCTGGAGTAATGTTATATGGCATTGTAATAAATTGTTACAACAAAATCCAATGAAGAAATATAAGTACAATATACAAATATATTCTACAAATTTCACACATGTAAATGCATTTATATAGGCCAAAAAACATAATACACATAATACCGAGGAATATGAGCTATGACCCCATATGAGAGGAATTAAAGGAAAGGGAAACAATTTTATGGTTTCCATTTCATCAAAAAGTTTGGGAACATCCTTCCAACATTTGTAAACATTTTTTTTTAAATGGTTTGCATGCATCATGTTAGCACTAGAAGCCACTCCAAACTCCAGAAAGAGTGATCCCAGTACCCATTTGATTTAAATAATTAAAACATGTTATACTTGGTGGATCAACAAGAGAAGAGTAAAAGGGAGGGAAACAAACTACCTGCAAATTCTTTCTATTGGGCATGGAGTCATAACATTCTACAGATCAAAGGAAATCAGGTTGAATACTAGACAAAAGGCTTATGCAAGGATTGGTAGAAGACTAGAAGCTGAACAAAAAGAAGAATACCCACTTAACAAAGATATTTTCTGAAAGATAGATAAAAGAGTGCATGAACAATATTCAATGATTAACAGAAAATTACCACAAATCCTTTGTATCTCATGAATACATTGACCAAAGGTATATTTTGATCTTCAAAGTCTATAATATTACTCAAGAAAGATGATAAGAAAGAATGGAAACAAGAGAAAAATAGTATGGTATCAAAATTTTCATGAATCTCTAATGACATAAATGCCTACAAAACATGCCCTCAAGCTTACAAATACACAGATAAGTTGCCCATGTAGCTCTCTCAAGATCTCTCTAGTCACGAACCCCCCTTCTCCAAGAGATCCCTCCTTCATTAAATAGAAAATTGTAAATGTGTTGAAACTGCACAGAATAGATCTAGCTAAACAATAATACACACATTTTCAGAGAGAATTGGAGAAAGAAGAAGGAGAGAAAGAATGGAAGAATTATCATTAACCGTTGTTAATAATGAATAATTTACACATGATATACTCTGTATAACTCAAACTCAATGAGTTCGACTTGAGGTGAACCAATGTGCCATAGTGGTGGTCTAGAGTGATCTGGACACACACCAGTAGTTACGGGAGTGAACTTCCACCTATTCTAGTCTCTCAGGCAGTTATGGGAGTGAGCTGCCACCTAGTTGAGTTAACTATTCAACTAGTCTTCGGTTAACTGACTAAAAAGAGAGTAGAGAGGAGTTAACTCAGGGAATCAAGGCTAATGCGCCACTCTGGTGATGATAACAAGGCAAGGTAGAATTATCATGGTGATGATACCAATGCAACATCTAAACTCAACTCAATTAGTCAAACTAAAGTGTCAACTGAAAGAGAATATTCTCCAAGTGGAATATTCTCCCCTAAAATATAGGAGACTGGATAATGACTAATTATGAATAATAAAAAATGAATAAACTTAGGAAAAATAAATCCTAGGTGTGTGTGAAGTAACTCCACCCCCTCTGAACATCACTATGGTGAAAATAAAGATTGGGTCCCGGCAACGAGGCCATGTTAGGTACCCAAGTACAAAATATACACTGAAAATAAAGTGAGGAAAGAGGGAAAACCTCATGGGAAAAACCTCCCTCAAGGTACAATGTATGTAAAAATAAGAACTACAGTTTCTAGGTAACTATGTCCTTCACTCCAAGACGACCTCACAGACAATGGAATTTCTGCTCAGTGAAGGTCTTGGTGAAAATGTCTACCATTTGTTCTGTTGAAGGATAGAACTGTAATTTGATGATCCCCTTGTGTACTAAGTCCTGGATGTAGTGCATGTGGATCTCGATGTGCTTCATCCGCTGCCTCTGAACTAGATCTCTACAGAAATTCAGAGTGCTCTGATTATCATAGTAGATGACGATCGGTCGATGAAATTGAATGCCCAACTCAGTGAGAAAATGTTGTAGCCACATAGCCTGAATGGTTATGTTAACTACCCCTCTGTACTCTACCTCGACTGAAGATAGAGCAATGGCAGCTTGCTTCTTTCTCGACCAACAGATAGGCCCGAAACCAAGACTGAGTGAGTAACCAGATGTGGACTTGCGATCAATGATATCACTAGCCTAGTCGAAATCAGTAAACCCATTGAGATCTAATGTAGAGTCTGCTACATAATGAATCCAAAAGGTGATGGTGCCCTATACGTATCGAAGGATATGCTTTGCAGCTTTCCAAATTAGCTCATGTGGCTCCTGCATGAACCTAGAAACTACACCAATTGCATATGAGAGGTATGGTCTGGAGTGTGTGAGATACAACAAGCTCCCCACTAGATGTTTGTATAGTGTGTTGTCAACCAGTGGAGTCTCCCTGCATCCTCAAGTTTGACTCTTGATAGGAAAGGAGTCAGAGCAGACTTGCAATTTGTCATGTGAAATCTCTCAAGGATATCTCGTGCATACTTGGCTTGAGATAGTTTGATGCCTGATGCATCCTGACTGATATCAAGTCCAAGGAAGAAGTGTAGCAGACCCATGTCCATCATAAAAAAAATTTCATGTAGAATCCTCTTGACTGCAGCAATTGCTGAAGTCGAGCAACCGGTGATCAACAAATCATCGACATACAGAACTAAAAGTAGAAGTGAATCAGTCGTCTTGAGCATGTATACATTCAGGTCTGATTTACAACGTACAAAGTTCTGTGACAACAGGTAGGAGTCCATATTGGCATACCATGCCCTTAGATCCTACTTGAGGCCATAAAGTGACTTCTTCAGTCAACAGACCAAAGATGAGTCCTGCATAAATCCCTGGGGTTACCCCATGTATATCTCCTTAGAGAGATCACCGTGAAGAAATGCATTCTTCACATCCATATCATGGACTTCCCATTCCTTGGCTGCCGTAATGTCAAGTGCCAATCATATGGAATCCATATTCACTACTGGAGCGAAGGTCTCATCATAGTCAATACCATGAACCTAGTGAAAGCCTTTGGCGACAAGCCTGGCTTTGTATCTTTTGATTTGTCCATCCGCTGTGCTCTTGGTCCTGTAGACCCATCTACATCTGACAAGTTTCCTCTTAGAAGGAAGGGGAACCAGATCCCAAGTCTGGTTCTCGAGGAAGGAGTTGTAATCCTCCTGCATGGTGGATTCCCAAAAGGGATTTCCAGCAACCTTGCCATAAGACTGTGGATCTGAAGACTGAACCAAGAAAATATGACTCGAAGGTAATGGTTTAGTGGCAGTGAGTGAAACAAGAGTCTCCTCGAAATAATATCAAGTCCTCGTAGTATCGGTTGGATCACCGACAAGATCCCATGCATCCTGAAGAGTAGTTTGTGCCCACTTGGGCCTCTGCTCTGGCTATGTAACTACATCTAGATGCTATGACTCTCCATCCGACTATATTGAATTTGAATATGAATTTGAATCATCTAAGTCCTATGAATCAGAAATCTTGTCTAAAGAAGAGTCGTCATGTGCATGCTCATCATCTCTGATAGGTGGAAGAGTGAATGTGTCTGCATGCGGCTATTGAGGTACATTCGAGACACTTTCCTCAAATTGGACACTATTCTCAATGATGAGCCGGTTTGAGGAAAGATCAATAGGATGATATCCCTTCACACCTTCAGGGTATCCAACAAAAATTCACTCAGTTCTCTATGGATCAAGTGCCTTCCACTTTTCATAGGGAATCTGGGCCCATGCACGAGAACCTTAAATGCGAAAGTGGGTCACTTATGGTTTGAGGCCGCCAAAATCCTCGCAGGGGGATCTTATCCTTGACAGATATATGGGGAGATCTATTTTGGATGTATGTTGCACATTTAAGTGCTTCGTCCCATAGTATCTGTGGTAGTTACTTTGCATGCAACATGCAAGATTCCATCTCCTTTAGAGATTGGTTTTTCCGCTCAACAACTCCATTTTGCTGCGGAGTATAGGGAACTATATGCTGCAACTAAATCCCTGCCTCATGGAAAATATTTTGGATCTCATGATTCACGTAATCTCCCCCGTTATCAGTTTAGAGGACTTTGATCTTCTTTCCAGACTATGTCTCAACCAAGGCTTTGAAATCTTTGAGGTGTTGAAAGACCTTGGATTTTTTCCTGAGAAAGTAGATCCAAGTAAAACATGAGAAATCATCAACAAAAATGAGAACAAAGATTGCTTTGCTGATGGATGGATGCGGAAAAGGACCCATAACGTCACTGTGGATCAGATCTAAAGGTGCGGAAACTCACTGAGACTTTCCTTTGTCGAATTTCTCTTGAGGGTGTTTCCCAAGAACACATCCCTCACATACTCCCTTGGAGAAATGGATGACTGGTAGACCATAAACTAATATTTGCTTGCTAAGTTGTTGCATATATCTAAAATTCAAATGTCCAAACCTTTCGTTCCATATCCTACTACTTTCATCAGCATGAGTAAGCAGTAAATCAGAATCAGGTTCAATGGATTCATAAAATGTAGACAATCTAGACTGATGATTTACCTCACCGGTAGAAACCCTGGAGTTGGTTTGCATGTCGTAGATGTCCATGGAATTTGGTGTGAATAGAACTTTATTTCTGGTGCCAGAATTTGTCATATGATATATGGAGAGAAGGTTGATATAAATTTTGGGAACATGCAATACGTTCTTGAAGCTTCCATTGGTGAGTTCAATCCTTCCCTTGTCGGTGACTTCAACATAAGATTTGTCCCCCATCAGAATAGGAGGACCTTTACATGCATCCAATGAAGAATAGACTACTTCTGAGGAAACCATGTGATGTGATGCTCCTGAATCTACAATCCAAGCATCGAGAGAGGAATTGATGGCAATCAAGGCATGGCTAGAATTGCCTTTCTTGGAATTCAGATCTTTTGGCTTCTTCTTCTTTGCACCCTCAGGGATGCAATCTCCAAGGTTGTTTTTTCTGAAGTATTTGAGACATCAGATCTATTTGTTTTTTCTCTCAAGATCTATTTTTTTTTGCATGCATGCAGATTCCGAATGGAATCCTTTGTGATAGTATGTGCATTTCTCTCCTTTTCTTCCCTTTTCTCCTTTAGATCCGAAGGAATCGGTGAAGGGTTTTGTGTACCCTTCCTTCTTTGTATGTGCATGAGATTTTCGCTTATATTTATCTTTAGATTTCTGATATTTGTGGCTTCCATCATGGACAGTGAGTGCATGTGCCCTTGGGCCATTGATTGCACCCATGTTGATGTTCTTGGTTTTCTCTTGTGTCAGGGATTCGATAAAGTCCTCAAGAGAAGGCATCTTCTAGGTGGCTCCAGAGGCAAATCTGATAATATGGAATGTAGATACAAATTCATAGAATTCAGGACCAATATTGGAGAGAATGGTGAGAACCATTTGTTTCTCCTCCTTCGATTTATCAACCCCGCAAGATTTGAGTTGCGACAGTAAATCCTTGAATTTTGTAAAGAAATCTTGGATATTCTCGAAGCTTTTTGGATCCAATGTGAGAAGCTCCACCTCCAGCATGTG
>ML792015.1:141048-152405 GCA_009831015.1 Picea engelmannii
CCACATACCACCGGAAACAACATGATGTATACTATCCATCCATGAGTCTTGTATATACATGTTCATTTTCCTTCATGTCCAAATACCTTCATCAATCTTACGGTCCAAAACCCATGACTAGGGTTGACATCAATGACAACAACCAATCTTCCAACATCCAACATACATTTGTTTATAACAGATTCATTTTCTAGGATTTGGATATAATGATGCATTACATAAAACTTCTTAAAATGGAGGATTATTCCTCTATATACACCTGGAAGGAAAAGTGCAAAATGTAGCACTTCATTAATATGGAATGCTCGAAGAACATTAGAAATATGGAAAATGCAATTGCAAGGAAAGTACAAGAATAAAAAAGAAAAATACAGGGAAAAGATCATATTATAGTTGAATTACAAAGTGAGTTATCCCTCATTATAGAGGAATCTTAAAGGAATATTGATGATTCCAAGGCAATGTATGAAACGCCATTGGATACATGTACAAGAACTATTGAAAATCTTGAAAAAAAATTGAAAAGTAGACCACAAGTTTTGAACATACTTGCATGGAATACTGCAAGTAATCCGGAGGTGGATGTATTAAAAAATAGTTTGAAGAATAAAGATGGACTTATTCAAATATTTAAAGTTGAATTTGAAAATATAGTGAAACAACTACATATGAAGAATAATTCAGAGATTGAAGAATATAAGAACAAATTGGAGAGTTTTAAGAAAGAAAATCGTAACCAAGACAATAAGTTGAATAAGAAAAATATGGCACTTCTCAAAGAAAATGGGAAAATTAGAGAACTTAAAAAGGAAATACAAATGATTACTAAAGAAGGTGGCAATGATAAGGATGCAGGTAAAAGTTAGGGTATGGATAAGGGAAATGGTAAAAGTAAGGGCAATGCAGCAAAAGAGAAGAGTACAGAAATTGAAAAGGAAATAGAAAGTCAGAGAAAAGAAGGCGGAAAAGATAAGTATAACGGTAAAATTCAGGGTATGGGTAAGGGTAAATATATAAGCTAGGGAAGTCCAACAAAAACATTCCTTCAAAACACTTGGAAAAGACCAGAGAAGGAAAACAAAAGATATATCAGGAAGCTAAAGTATTAATTAGTGTTCTAACTAATCTCTATGCCCCATCACCAATGGAGGAATCATTGAAGAAAATGATAGCTGGGAGAGATGAAAATATTAAAGAGCTCAATAATGAACTCTTGCATAACTGAAAGGCACAACATTTTGGATGTGACGCAGAGATACAAATGTTGAAATCCCAAATTGTTGAATTGCAGTAGAAATTGCAGAGTACAATAGTAATTGAGGCAGTGCCAATTTTTTTTGTTGCATTGGAGAAACAATACTTGAGGGAACAAGAGCTTGAGAATGAAGTACAAAAACTCAAGGGTCAATTGGTTGACTTTCGATCCAAACTGAAAACATAAAAGGAGAAACTTGAAAAGAATCAAAAGGATAATGATGAGAGGTATAAGAACAATACATACATGTTGAAAAAGAAAGTAGAAGAAAAAACAAGATTGCAAAATTATGAAAAGAAAATTAAAGATCTAGAGAAACAATTACAACATGTGCCTACTACAACTACATAACATTCAGAAGCCTCTAAAACAATAAAGAGAGGCTCTACAGTTTTTTCTTCATCTCAGGAGCAGGGCTTGCAGAAACCTCCCAAGAAACCTAGGGTAGTTACAAAATAACATTGGTTTATATACCATGTACTCCATGTAATTACATTTAAATATGTAATATATATCATTATTATGACATTTTATTAACAATGTATTTTATTTTATGTAGTTAATGACATGTATGAGTGTGTATAGTTATTAACATGTATGAATGTATATAGTCGCATATAAATATACGTAATACTTTAAAAATTACTTGAGATTGAGTTATACACATATACACCAGCATTCTCATCTTGAGATTTCAATATAACAATGGTAATTCCATAGATTTATCTTTGTTGTAATGAATATGAAACCTATATGTATCAAGTATGAATATGGATTGTAAAACAATAATTGTGCATGTAAATTACAATGCCTACACAATATACAAATGCAACATTTGCCCAATTTCCTCCACAGTGGTAATTTTCATGCCATGACCACTCATAATCCAATATATGGATAAAATATATATAACTAGCACTTAGCACATGCATAAATAGTCTTAAACCCTAAATGTATAAAAGATTGCATATGTATATGCATGCATAGTCTTAAACCATAATATTCAAGAAATCTTGCACAAATACCCTATTGGGTATGTTCATATACAACAACATTCCACAACCACAATATTTCACTTAAGGAATTATTAATCTATCATCTATCACTATAAAGAATTTCAGAATTGTATGTGTAACAATACATATTAGTTCATGCATGTAACCCCAAACCCAAATGTATATTTCACCCTACAAATTATGGGGATCAACAACATATATACAACCTGCATTTTTCCATAACAGGGCATGCATTTTCCTCAATGTCTTGTTTTCATGAAATTCCATAACGATAGTGTGCATAATGTGCATAATTCATCTAAAGATATCAATTTTCCCTAAGATTATGATTTAAGGAAGATATAATGCAAATACTAACACAAGGATTGCAGTCTTCACTCCAGGGTATGTTCAAACTTCATCTACAACAACAATCCACAACCATAGTATTTCACGTGTGTAATCATTAATCTATCATCTATCACTATAAATAATTTTAGAGTTGCATATGTAACAATACATATTATTTCATACATGTAACCCCAAACCAAAATATATATTTCACCTCCACCATCTCAGGACATAACAACATATGTACAACCTTTCTTTTTCCCTAACAAGGCATGCATTTTCCTCAATGCCCCCTTTTCTTGAAATTTCATAAGGACAATGTGCATAATGTGCATAATTCATATAATAGTATTAATTTTCCCTAACGTTATGCTTTCAAGAAGTTATCGTGCAAATCCTAACACAAGGCTTGCATTTTTTACACAAGGGCATGCATTTTACAACATGCCTTATTTTCAAGAAGAAAACAAATAATTTCCATTTTTGAGCATTCATTTTCTTCTTAAGGAATACTTATCTTGTATTAAGGAATGAATTACTCATCTTCCTATATATACATCATCTCATCATACAAAATTCACCATTGTAGATTTTCTACAACTTCTGTGCAACCATGTAGCTTGTAATATTTCATATAATATTGACATATTCATTCTATATTTCATGAAAAGGTCATGAATATTTGTTCATAGAAAACATCCTTTTTGGATTCTAAATGCACTCCTAATTGTACAAACATGTTAAAACTATTGTTATAATCAAGTTACAACTTAAAAATTAAATTATGGAGGCTTATCCACCTTTGGGCATGCAACTTCGTATAGTCAACTTTAACAAATTCGCCCTTTGGTTTTACAAGGAAAATGTTAGCCTTTATGCACATGAGGTAGGTTTTTGTATGAAACTTCCACTATAAGGCAATATGCAGGTGTATAATCACAAATTACACTTTATTCAAGTTGAACCACTCAATTGGTTCAACATTGAGACTAGGGAATGCATTTTACTCTAACATTGTTTTCACTTTAGATTTACATGTAATCCCAATCTAGGTGGATGAAAGCAACCTATCTTGTTCTTAAATTGCACTTTAGATGACCTGGGTAAATTTTCCATATATTGAACTCCATTTTAAAACTTATAAAACATTTTTTGGAGCTAAAGAGAAGCTTGGGCGTGCATTTTAATTTGGTCACCTAATACGATTGGGACCTTCCAAATTACAAGGAAAACATTTCCTCTTATGCACAAAACCCCTTTTTAAAATTTCAATTGCAAACTTAACAACATGAATAGGCACAATATGACAAACCACAACCCCAAAAACATTCACAACTCAAATATAAGCTATTATAAAACCTTCACTTACGTTTTACAAACAAGTTGGGCATTTCTAGGATTTACTAGGTATCTCTTGCCTATTACTACACAAAAACTTCTTTTATGACTAAAATTGAAAAAATAAGTATATAATCTTATGAAAAATGACTTAAAAAATCATTTAAAATTTTAACAACTCAAATTGAATGACTTTTGAGACCTCGGCGTGCATTTTAGTGTAGTCTGGTGTGCATTTTGCACCAATGAAAAATTTACACCAACGCAAAATTTCCCCTCTTTGTCCTAGAAGACATTTTTTGGTCTTTTTGCAGGGCAAAGGGTTTTAAGTTTCAAATTGGACAAACATAGGTATAGAAAAGGTCATGAATCTTTTTGAATCGAAATCATCCTTATTGAAGTGAAAATGTGCTCCTAATTGTACAAACATGTTAAAATGATTTTAATAATCAATTTAGAACTTAAATATTAAATTATGGAGGATTATCCAACTTTGGGCATGCACTTTCCTATTTCCAAATTTAACAAATTGGCCCTTCGGTTTGACAAGGGAATTTTTAGCCTTTATGCACATCGGATAGTTTTTTGTCTAGAACTGCTAATGTATGGCTATCTTAAGGTGTAAATTCACAAATTACAAATTATTCAAGTTGAACCACTCAATTGCGGTCAAAATTGAGACAATGGCGTGCATTTTACTCTAAGGCATTTTTTACTTCAGATTTACATGAAATCTAAAATCTAGGTGCCTAAAATCAACCTCTTTCATTATACGGTTTCGCTTTAGATGACATAGGTAAATAGAAAATATAGATATATCCATCGTACAACTTATAAAACAATTTTAGGTACTACATGGAATCTTGGGTGTGCATTTTAATTTCGTCACTTAGTGTAGTTTTGACCGTCCAATTTACAAGGCTAACTTTATCTCTTTTGCACATCAACCATTTTTAAAATTACAATTGCAAAATTAATAACATGATCAGGTATAATATGATTAACCACACCCCCAAAAACTTGCACAACTCAAATCTATAGTATAATAAAACCTTGACTTACCTTTTACAAACAAGTTGTGCATTTCTATGATTTTACTAGGCACATGTCACATATTTTTTCACAATAGAGACTTTTATGACTGCAAACAAAAAAATGACTATACAGCCTTATGTAAAATGGATTTAAAACTCATTTATAGTTTGAACCACTCAAATTGAATGAGTTTTCAGACATGAGGGTGCATTTTAGTGTAGCCTAGCATGCAATTTGCACCAAGGAAAAATTTACCCTCTTTGTCCTATAGAACAAATTTTGGTATTTTTCCACAGCAAAGGGTTTTAAGTTTCAAATAGCACAAACAAAGGTATAGACATATGTATAAATTTTCTAATTATAACCACATAACTTCCTCTATCATCAATGAATTTAAACTTCCAAACCCCAAGAAAACCACTTAGATAGCTAACTATTTTATCCCCATTTGACATTGTCTCTTATAGGAGGAGGATGTTGGGTTTATTCAGATCAATAACCCTTTTCAAGGATCAGTTTTTGAAGGGGATTATGTAGCCTCAAGAATTAAATGTTAGATAGATCCTAAAGAACCCTTAATATGGGCATTGCCCACTGTAACAAACCCTTCCATTGTTAACAATTTACCAAACATAACCTCATTCATAGATCTATTTTTTAGCGAAATAAATGGAATTATTCCCTCTTATTTGCACCCTACTTCCCCTTCCATAGTTTATAAGTAACCCCCCTTCAATTTCCACCTCGTCCATAGCTTATTATTTTCCCATAGGTAGATTCATACATTATTATAAAGATGCATTAAATTTCTCTTAAAGATTGTAGGAAAAAAATTAAGATCACAAAACGCATCACATATAAGAAAAATAAGAGTAAAAATGTAACCGATCTTCCATAAAATTGTCATAATAGTAGGATTTTTACATGCATATAAACATCATACAGTTACAGTCTCCCTTACAAAATTGGCCAGAAAAGTGAAATACAAATCCTACACCTTTGTTCTCTCTGAAGATTCCTCCTAATGTATCTAATCTGACAAGCCTCTTATTTCTTATCACTCTACTTACAACATTTATATCACCTGATTCCCAACAGAAATTCCAAAATGTAGAACATTTTTAGAATGCCTATATATTTATATGACCCTTGTGGGGACAACCTTGATCCATATGACGGTTACATAATTCGATCATAATTAAATTTACATGTCCTTGAGTGAGTTGTTATATATTGTGGTTTTAGAAACATTMCTCTRTGATCTACATTTGACGAAGGGGAGCCATGTGACCCTTGCAGTATTCATCGACTATGAGTCAGAATGCTGACRATGATTGGACTTGTTYGTATTACCGATGAACGTCGGGGCACCAAGATAAAAAATAATGAAATTTTGATAGTTAGTTAGTAATGTCCGACGATATGATCGATTTTATCCATACCATCRAAACTCCCCATCAGACTTCAAMACCATATGTAGTAGTGTGTACCACATAAATCAATGTGAACAAGCTACAAAGGGGCCGAGGTCTTCCAAGAATAATATTTTTCAAAACTATTCTGATGATGTTTACCAAGAATACAATAGGCACAAACACCATATCTASAATAAATGAGAGGAAGACCAGTCACCATATTTTGATTACATAGTYGTTGCAATGAGTGATAGTTTAGATGACCAAACCTCTTATGCCAAATTTTTCTCAAGTCATTTCTATGAGAAACAAAGAATGATGAAAAGTATGATGACCCAAAGTTGTCAAATTTATACCACTTGATAATATCATCAACAATTCAATTTGTTAGAACATGATTAGGATCTTTTAAATCCTTGACTGCAACTTGGTGAGGTGAAAACTCCATAGTTTTACCTCCCCCTTAATGAGTGATCTTATATATTGATAGAAGGTTGTACAAAAGACTTGGAACACATAATACATCATTGAAATGATGATTATCTACCTAAATTGTTCCAAACCCTGCCCCATTATCTACCATATTTGAATTGTTCCAAACCCTACCTCATTGTAATAAATGCACCATTTATTCACAATATCAATTAGTGTTATTATGTAAACTCTCTCATGTGATCTATGAAGTAACCCTATCTATGGTTTCAACATTTAATGTTTATGGTTATTACATAACATTGTATCTTAGTGATATTTATCCTTGAGCCCTCGCAGTGCATGAGCATTAAGTTACAAAATCAAGAGCATGACATCAATTTATGAGAGGAGAAATACAATTAAAAGGTATTCATGTTGGACATGGTGTTGGCATTGATGTCAAAGGAGACCAATATGTTCAATATTGGACATAGTGTATGTTGTTTCCATTGATGGAAAGAGGATAAATATGGTCACCGAGAACTTGATTAGTGTTTATGTATTCATATCAGTATCCTAGCAAATGTTTATGTTGAATTATGTTACTGACATCCATTCATAGAAGAAGAAATTGAACATAAGTGAAGGGCTTGTTCACTCCATGAATATATCATTGGAATACCTTTACATGGAACCTCAAAAAGAAGTTATTGTGCTCTAAATACAAGAAGACAGGGTCAAATATTGTGCTTCAATAGAATACAACAAGTGTCAAGGATATGGTATAAAAATATCAGTAAGTTTCCTTCAAAGAACCTCATGTACCATTCACCTCGCATATTTTCTAGGGAGGTTGTGCCATGTCGACTAATTGGGCATGTTATGCACAAAACCCATGTCGTAGAATTTTAAAATTCATTTCCGTCACTCCATAATATTCGTATTAAAATCACTATCTGATATGGATGCCTTTTTAAATTAAAATCAATTAATAAACAAAAAAGCCAACATTTTTGTTAATTAAATGAAGAGGTGCAATGTTTTATTATTAAAAAGACACATTGTTTCAATATCCTGTACCTCTTTAGAGACTATATAAAGAAAGAAAAATGGTAAGAAGGAAAGTGTCTTTGTAGTCTACATCAGAAGATCAAAAGAAGGATCGGAGTCCAAAAACGAAAGTGTAAACATTTTATGCAGTGAGGGTGGTAGGGAGGAGCTCGAGAGGATTTCAGTCCTCTGCAGGTTAAATCATGTTTCACAAGGGATTTGGTTCTTCCTAGAGTGGGTTCTCTGAAACAAGGGAGTTGGTGCTTCCTAGAGTTGGTGCTCTAAAACCGGGGGATTGGTGTCTCATTGAGTTGGTTCTTAGAAGAAGAGAGATTGGTGTCTCTCACACAATTGTAACTTGTACTTGTACTTGTTATATTTAAATTTATATTTTCAATACATTCTTGTTGATCAATTGTTATGATTAATTAATTTGTTAATAAATAATTGTTAACATTTTAAAAGAAGAAACAATATTGATTCATCCCCCCCTCAGTATTGGCCAATGTTTCAACAATTCATTGTATTGAAAAGGGAGCCACCATATGCAATTGAAATTGGCCATATTAATTTTTCTCTAGCCACCATCTGTTATAAAGAAGAGAACCATAGACATTGTAAACAACAAATCCTCCAAATAAATTTGATGCCTCAAATTCGCTAGAGTTTTTGTATCAATTAGGAACTACCTAACATCCTAGCTGCCACATGAAAGATAAAAAAAAGGTTTGTCCATTGTACCATTTTTATCCACCATCAAATATTTTATTGTATTCCATCATCATCATATGATACTTATATTCCTACTATTTTAATTAATTCGTGCAGTCGTCATACAAATTCTAGTCAACTGCCAAAACCAAAGCAGCCACCATTGTACAAAATTTGCAACATGTATCCATCAGTATAATCACCTCCATAT
Organism: Picea engelmannii; assembly: GCA_009831015.1. NCBI lineage: Eukaryota > Viridiplantae > Streptophyta > Pinopsida > Pinales > Pinaceae > Picea > Picea engelmannii. The sequence continues at coordinate 149,824 of ML792015.1, forward strand.
GAAAATCATACAACCACATCCAATCACCGTACAATACACATGGAAGAAGAAATCATATCCGTTTACATGTTTGTAGATCAAATAATTTTAGCAGTAGAGAACTTCGGCTCAACACCTTCAATAAATGTTTGACAAAGGTGTTTCTCATCCCAAGGATTACAGAAGGTATTATATTTCCATTTTCAAAGAGGGAGGGTTTAAAACAATAATAAATATTTCAAGTTTGTTCTATGCCTATTCATCTTTCCAAATATAGTGACTTTCTACAAAGTCACAAAAATGTTCATCATGTGGAATAATTAAATTTGATGAGCGTGAAGGCCACTTTGGACATACTTGCATTGTATAAATTGATTCAAGCTGAAAATGAAGAATAATATGTGTTTTATGAACCTTATTTTGATAAAGAAGGATCCTATTAGTTATGGGATGGATTTTGGTGGTATAATAATGAATAATCTGATAAATGTCAATGGGAAGAACTCTCATAATGCAATTACTACTAATACAAGTTCTAATTCTAAAGAGGGTTTTAGTTAGAGATCTATGATGATGGGTCACACAATCCATGCTCCTATATTTATCAAAGGAGATGTAGCCATCATTTTATATCCACCAAATGCTGACAGTGATGATGACCCTATTGAAGAACACCACATTTTTTGCATTTTAAGAAACCTATGCTTTGAAGACAAGAAGGGATCTAATGTAGAGAAAGATCAATATTGGTTTCTCATATGGTTAGGGAGTTTATGTGTAGTGTCCCTAATCCATAACCCTTTATAATTATACATATAGGTTGTTGAGCTGATTGGTACCAAGTGTAATTGTAATGTACATTTAGGAAGGTGAGCCAAGGACACCTAGTTTTAGTGTTGTCCGCATCAGAGTAGTGTATGGATAAGTGTTAACAAAGACAGGGTGTTCACACTATATGTGTTGCACGTACCTGGGCAAGTGTGCACATATCATTGTGTTGTGTTCACTTGGGTTAGTGCACGAGAATGAATTTTTATGTTTTGAGGTTAGAGAGACTGTGTGATTACGAGGTGGGTGAGCCCGAAATCTGATAGGCCAATGTGCTTATCCATGTAAATTTAATCATGATTATTAATATAATATTACATCATTTCACACTGACTAAATCAGATGAAAAGAGATACGGGGCCTACTCCATCAGAAAAGGGAAAAGGGGGGTGAGTTGTAATTCTTGGTGTTACACACCAAATTCCCACACTACTAAGTGTGGATTTGTCACACTTTAGTGAGGGAGTGTTTTTCATAATACCTAGACATGTTAGGAGATAAATTTATCATATGAATATCAAAATACTATGTGCACATATATTATTCATTATTATTAAAAAAAATGAAATTAATTTAGTATGAGAGTCCACCTCACATTTAGTTTCCTAATCTCAAGGAGAAGTTGAGAGTCTCATGGATGGTTGAGATATTTTCTCAAACCAAAATCCTAATTTGATGGATCTTCAGAGATATTTACTCCTTAAAATCCTTGAGAGATATTTTTTCCCTAAAACTCTTAAAGATCCGAATTTAGTGGATCTAGTGAGTGATCTTCTCCATGGTGGTTAAGCCTCCAAATCCTATATATTGAGGGCATTCCAAGGTGAAGGGGGCAGGAATACATTTGAAGCATCATCATTTTGATCTCAAGGCATTCATGCAAGGGCTGAATAGAAGGAGCATTGGAGGAAGCTTGCTCAACATCACATGATTGTAATTGTTTTCCATTGTTTCTCATGTATATATGCTTGGCCTATTCCCAAAATTTTGTATAATTTAGTTTACATATGCATTTTTATGCTTGTTTCATTTAGTTATATTTTATTTCATCTAACTTTGTGCAAGTAGTAGAAGAGGAAAATTGTTTTGTGCAAGTGCAGGAAGATTGTGATCGAGCTAGGAATCGATCCAACGCTGGAGCAACAAGGAGCAACGAGGACAACCTTTGAAAAAGGTGCACTCTTATTTTATTTTCCTTCTTCTCATTTTCATGTGTGAATAGACTGGAGAAAGGGATGTTAGTGTCCACTTTCTCTATTATGTATTAGCTGAAGGAAACTCGACTAAGGAAAGACTAACTTGTCCGCAGTGTAATATTTCTCACAACACAAATTGGCAACTCCACTGGGGACGATTGTTTCCTCAATTTTAGACTTTTGATTCTTATGATTTCTTGATGAATGATTGGTTTTTGAATTATTTTTTCTTTTCACCATCATTGAATATATTAAAAAATCTTGATTAGCTTCATGTTAAGTCTGGGCTAATTTTGATTTGTCCTAGAGCACTTTTCAGTAGTGACACTCACCCTTAGTGCCTTACAGAGTGCCATTGATACTCCCTAACAATGTATTTTGGAGTGTCACTCTTGCATTAACACTCTATCCTCTTAGTGACAAGAGCATTTTGAGGGGTAAAAATTCCTTAACTCTCGACAGTAGGAATCATGCCCAAAGACCAGGCCGAATTAGACTCTTCCATGTTTCAGGTAGCTTGATTCTCCAGATGAAAATTTTGACAGGTTTCGATGAGATTTAATATTTTATCAAGGAGGT
>ML792015.1:181054-197988 GCA_009831015.1 Picea engelmannii
CGCCCCCCCCCCCCCGCCATCGCTAAGGTGAAAATTAGACCAACAAGGGTCTTTTGCGACAACCGGGTTACAAGAAAATGTGCCCAAGCCATCTTCGAGAGGAGAACTTTTGATTCTGGAGGAACCAATCATTTTTGAACTCGGACCAGAGGCTCTTCTTTCGTATAACCCTCCCATCACTGATCTATCGACGCCCATCATCGTACAGGTTCTACCTTACGAGTGCCAGGTAGTGTCACCAACAACAATGGAAGCAAATGCTTCCACTTCTTCAGGGAATACTCATATTTCCTTCATGATTGTCACTACTGGGTGTGTTCCACCTCCTAACCAACCATCGTTGGTCCGGGCCACTATGGTCTCAATTTCTTCTACCTCAGGCAACAACATGATTTCATCTATGGAGGCGATCACTGCTTCATTTACTCAGAACGTGACAGGCCCTCCTTTCTCATATGGGATGCATGGCTTCAGTACGAGTACTATACTTTCCTCCTCCACTCTACAGACTTTAGGTCTGGGGGTAGGGAGTTCCAATGCTCGACTTCAAGGATCTATGGGGGGAACTTCAGCTCCCTTTATCACTTTCCCTTATGATGGGGGTCATATACCCCCTTTGTCCCCCTCGCTCGACAATGTTACTCAACACTCCATCGGGCCTAACGTAAACTTGTTTGGAGAAGGTATTCAAGCACTCCCTCCTTATAATATGCCAATTGGTTCGACACCTTTCTCTTTGTTCAACTCGTTTGGTAACAACGCTTTTTCTTCAGCTTTCGTTTCGACCAGGGGAAACCCCGGGTATGGAAAACCACATCCTTTACAGGGTACTATTCCTGCATAGGGGGCACACTTGGTAATTCCTTCCTCACAAGGACCTTGAAATCTGTGGCAAGGACCAGTCCCCTTACCAGGGATGTCAATCAAGGGCAACCCTTTCCATACCCAGTGGAACCCCAGGCAAGGCTCAACACCTATGCTCGTCGGATCGACAGGGGGAAACCCTTCCCAAAATCCTTGGAATGCGACGCAATCCCAACATTTTACGTCCTATTATGGGAATCAACCAATAATGTCTCAACAATTGAAGAATCCGTACGCTGGTCATGACCATGGTTATTACCAGATCCCTAGCCAACAACCTAACTTTTCCTGGAAACCTGGTGCCAGTCAAACCCCAGGCTCCTTTTTCCCTGGCTACAATCCACAACCTAAACTACCGTTTCTATCAATGTTGCACTTGCCAGATTTGACAAGCCTCTTAAATGACCCCATATGTCATGAACTAAGTTGGCCTCCTATGCTGACCAAGTTACCTTCGAACATTCCAAAGTTTGAGGCCAAGCCTAATGAAGATCTCGGTGATCATGTGACTACCTTCAACTTATGGTGCTCGTCCAACTCGTTAAGAGATGACTCTGTTCAGTTGCGATTGTTTCAACGCACTCTCATAGGCAGTGTTGTGAAATGGTACATCAAGCTCGACCTCTCACAATACTCTTCCTTTAGTGAATTGGAAATGGCTTATTGAACCATTTCCAATTACCTGTGAGATACGACACCGGAACTGAATTGCTGGCCAATTTCGAGAAGACAAAAGAAAACCATATCTTTGATCATATCCGAGAATGGATATGTCGGAAAAGTTTAATAAAAGTGCCAGTCCCACCAGCATTCCTGCTAGAGTGGTTCCTTAAGTCTTTGGTACCCCAGTTATCTAAAGATGTTGCAACATTTGGAGTGTTTTTTGAAGAAGACGCGATAATGAGAGCACAACAGTTAGAGCTAATTTACTCTCAGTCTAGTTTACTCTATGATATTTTTCCAGATGCACCGAGGTCAATCCTTGAAAAAACTAGGAAAAGGTATAGACCACATTCTGATGGCATTATTGGTTCAGCACAAACCAAGCCCACTGATCCATTGTCAAATAAATTGAAAAAATTGTCAATACAACAGACAACATCCAGCCAGACCACTGGTTCAACTGATCCCCCTACCCAAAAGTCGAATGTACACAGTGTGCACACGACAAACCCGAAGGCCACCCAGAAGCCTGATGAAAAGAAGAAACAATGGAAGAAGGGTAAGGGGAATAAGAAACCCACTGATAATGCTGGTGGGGGCGACACTGAAAATAAAAAGTCAAAGTATCCTTGTAATATTTGCAAGGAAGACCACCTGACCCATCAGTGCTCTTGGCTTGTGGAGGCCCAAAATTTATTGGCACAACAACAACCTACCATGTTAACGAACCCGTATCCACATGGGAAAAATATAACTCAAGCCTCCTCGATCACGGAAGGGGGAAGTCAAGGACCCCCTCCATATTTAAGTAATCCTTCATCCGAAAATGAGTATATGATGAAAGGTGATGCCTATATAACGACTAGAGAACATGATTACAGAAAGACAGACACCTCTGAGAAGGGTAAAGAAGTTGAAAACCCACCTCTTCCTCTTCATATTGAGAATACATTGGGTGAAAAAATGACGCGCATCCAAAAAGGTGCGATCAAAAAATATTCTTACAACCCAAACGCAAGGGTCGCCCATAACTACTTTGTGGTGGAGGATTTATCACAAACCCCTTGTGCGATGTTTGCTTTGGAATTCCTCCAAAGTTGCCCTTCCTAGAGAAAGGCCCTGTTAGCTTCCTTAGGCTTTGTCGAGACTTGTAATCCGGGAGCGATCATGCTTGATACCACTGAATTAAAACCTCGCCTTCCTTGCCACGTAGCTTTTCAGATAGTAGTGGCTTACACCACAAAAAATTTTACCTGGAATATTTTCCACACAGTGGTGGACGTGGGTGCCTCAACATGCGTGATGTATTTGGCATGTTGGAAGGTTATCAACCAACCAGTTTTGTCTCCATCACCTACTCTTATTACATATTTTGACGATCATTCTTTCCGACCACACGGGATCATTCCCTCTTTCCCCGTGCAATTAGGGGGAAAAACCTTATGTGTCGAATTTGAAGTGGTCAATGCATCTCTCGACTAAAATATTTTGTTAGGAAGGAGTTGGACCTATGATATGAAAGAAGTGTTCACGACATTTTTCCGGGTCTTGTTGTTTCCTCACGAGGGTTGGATTGTGACCATTGATCAGTTATCCTTCTCGCGTCCTGACCCTTCATCGGGAGTCTCCATGGTCCCAATGATTGATAACCCTCATACCGACATCGTCAACTTAGGGGTTGATTTGTGCCCACCATTGATGGGTACTTTCAATTACCTGCCTCTGACCGAAAATGTCCATTACATGACGACTGTCCCCAACCAGCCTCAGGCTGAAAATTTTCAAATCTCATCATTTCGCAAGATGTACTTTCACGATCCATGGACTCTTCCTTCCCCATCCGCTACGATGGAATGGATAGAGCACCATTCCATGGCCATTCCTTTGTCCGCAGCAGAATTTGCATACTCAATCATTCAACGAGCTTCTGTCGACCCCGATCTGACTCCAGCACAAGAGTTAGATCCGGTGCTCAAGCCTATTTTGGCTCAAGGTTCCCTTGCTGATACAGATTATTTAGACTTAGTCTTGCCTTCAGACAAAGTGATTATTTAGGCAATGAATGGACCAAACAAACCCTGGGATGATCTTCATCATAGATCTTACTTCCTCCCAGAGTTAAGACAAATTGAAGCAGGCGCATTCACTCTGACTATGAATGGAGATAAAGATTTTCCTATCAATCCTTTGGCAACGCACACTATTTATACTAAAGGAAATATGGCAATAATAGTTGAAACAATACCTATTGACATCTCCATAACCCTTGGCATCGTGGAGAATATCTTTGTTGGAGAGGATTGCTCCCCCGAGGAGATTCAAATCTACATGGATTTATTTAAAGAATTCCACAATGTATTTTTCTGGTCTTACGAGGAAATGCCAGGCATAGATCCAAAAATCATCGAACGTGAAATCATGACTTATCCTGATGCCAAGCCGGTCTGGCAGAATCTTCGTCCGATCAATCCTAGGAAAGCAGCAGTTATCAAGGCTGAAGTAGAGAAATTACTTAAGGCTGGTTTCATCTACCCCATCCACTTGACTCAATGGGTGTCTAATCTCATGCCAGTCAATAAAAAACATGTTACGATTTGCGTATGCATGAACTTTCGTGATCTGAACAAGGCCTGCCCAAAAGATAATTTCCCCATGCCATTTATTGACCAAATAGTCGATGAATGCACATGATGTGAGGCTTTTTCGTTCATGGATGGTTTTTCAGGATACAATCAGATACAAATAAAAATAGAAGACCAGCACAAAGTAGCTTTCATCTATCCATGGAGTACATTCTCTTATCGCAAGATGCCTTTTGGTCTAAAAAATGTTGGAGATACGTTTCAGTGGGCCATGTCTTTTTCTTTCCACGACCTCAAACACATAGTCAAGGCTTATCTCGATGATTTAGCGTCATGATATTGCAAGAGAGTTGATCATCCGGAACACCTCCAACTTATCCTTGAATAGTGTCGCTACTACCGAATCCTCTTGAATCCAAACAAGTGTAGTTTTTGCGTCACATCGGATCATCTGCTAGGATTCATAGTTTTGACAATAGGGATCATGGTCGATCCTCTAAAGGTTGAAGCAATAGTTCAATTTCCTCCCCTGTGCACCATCTTTCAGCTTCAAAGTCTGCAAGGGAAAGTGAACTTTTTACGACGTTTCATCACAAACTATGCCAATATCACAAAGGGTTTTATGATTTTATTGAACAAGGATGTTCTTTTTCATTGGGATGAAGCCGCTCAATGCTCTTTCGCAGCATTGAAACACGCCCTCATATCTACCCCTCTGCTTCGACCACCCAATTATATTAAATTTTTCCTATTATACTTGGTTGTTGTAGAGTCGACCATCGGTATGGTCGGCATTCAAGAGGATGATTTACTCTCAGAATACGTGATTTATTACCTAAGACGAGGCCTAGTTGGACCGGAACTCAATTATTTCCATATTGAAAAACTTGTGTTGGTAGCAATCCATGCTATCCAACGGTTCCGTCATTACATTTTTTTTTGCAAGACCACTGTCATTATCGTCGTGAACCCATTTAAATATGTATTGGCACAATGAGTCATTGGCAGAAAGATCAGTAGATGGATAGTTATCCTCGAGGAATTTGACTTGGAGTTAATTTCGGTGAAATCCAAAAAGTCGATGGTCTTCATGGAACTCATATCGGAAATTCCAGTCGACTCAGGTGATGTTATACCCAATGAGTCGTCTATCAAAGGAGACATGTTTTTTATCGTGTCTTATGAACTTTGGTATGGAGATGTCCTTTTCTATCTCTAGACTTTGAAGTGTCTCGCCTTTTCTTATCGTGATGAGCATCGTCATATACGCTATCAGGATAAGAACTATCTCATACTCGAGGACACGTTGTATGATCAAGGTGTAGACTGCATCCTTCATCGATGTATCACTCATGAAGAAGTAGAAATTGTGCTTAATGATTGCCACACTGGAGCATGTGGAGGTCATTTGTCTGGGTTGGAAACAACCCAAAAGATTCTACGAGTTGGTTACTTTTGGCTGACATTAATCAAATATTGTGTTGAATTGGTCAAGAAGTGCCACCCGTGTCAGATCCTCTCTCGGAAGATGAGGGCACACCCTGCTCCCATGTTTCTCGTTATTACCATTGGTCCCTTCACTAAATGGGGGAATGATTACACTACATGAAACCCCCCTTTAGCAAGGGGGCACCTCTATATCATTGTAGAAATAGACTACTTCACCAAGTGGGTCGAATCTATGCCAACATTCAAAGATGATGGGGAACAACTCTTTTTTTGTTCAACCAAATAATAGCAAGGTTTGGCATCCCAAGAGAGATTGTCACTGACCATGGCAGTCACTTTCAGAAAAAAATGATGACCGAATTAATGTGAGTGGGAAATCCCTCTTATGGACTTAGCATTTAAGGGCTCTAATCATGCACGTAGAAAATGACCATTTAAAGGCCTCTGCTTTTTCCTATTCTCCCAACACAAAACCCCACATTCATGCAATACAAAGGTGCAAACAAGATTAGGTAAATCTACCTTAAATCCTTCATTTGATGTCAATCCCTTCACTTTCACTCGCTCCTTGACTACAAGACTCCTCCCAAAGCTAACCTGCATTCACACATGGGAAAACAGAGAGTTACAAACATGCATTTCATATACTAATTGCTAGGTTAGATGTGACAATATCATAAAATAAATACACAATTTGAACACATAATATTGGGGGATGAAAAAGGTATTCCTTTTTGTATTAATACTCACAAGAGTAAACTTACAATATGTCGTCAGCACTTCTCCTCGAACCTGGTCTTGGGATCCTCTTCACAAGGCACCAACTACTCAACCTCATAGTACAATTGCAGGAAATTGGAGCAAAGGGGGGATAAATTTGGGCAGAGTTTCTATGCTCTTCTTCTTCTTCTTTTCAAATGGGACCCCTACCTCTTCTTTTATAGGTAGTTGTCTGATTGAATGAATGGACATAGGCAGTCAAACGGTTTTAGCAATTTCTCGAAACTCTGTTTCCCGTCTGCAACTTTCCATTTTTCGTGCTTTTGTTAGTATACGCGGGTTGTAGAAGGCCTACATGCGTATTGATGTGTGAATACAAGGGCTGTAGAAGGCCAAGATGCATGTGGCTCAAAAAATAAGGCTTTTTCGAAGAGATTGGCTCAATAAATTGGCAAATAGTAGGGCCTGAGCCCAGGTATGAAGGCGAGGTGCAAACTAAGCTTATAACACAAATTAACATCAAATCTTGGGTTGCGGTAGGAAAATTAATCACCCTAGTACCCCCAAGTGAATGGTCAGGTGGAAGCTATAAATAAATCTCTTAAAACAATTCTACAATGAACGATCAATTCGTTCAAGTCAAATTGGCATTTGATGTTATATTCGGCATTATGGGCTTACCGAACATTTGTTAAGACTGCAACTAGTTTCTCACCTTTTCATCTCATTTACGGGCTGGAAGCAGTCTTGCCCATAGAATGCCAGATCCCATCTTTAAATTTGGCAGTACAGTTATTTCCAGACACTTCATCGCTTGAAGAGCGTTTATTATATCTTGAGTAGCTCAATGAGTAGCATTGTGATGCGGCCTTAACTAACAAAGCTCACAAACAAAAAGTCAAGTGTCAATATGATCGATTCATTTGTCCTTGGATTTTCTCTGAAGGCAACCTTGTCCTGCTCTATGACCAAGATAAGGACCCCTTGGGGGCATGCAAGTTCAAACCCTTGTGGTTCGAACCTTTCATCGTTAAAGAGGTTCTAAGAAATGGCGCTTATCATCTGGTGGACTTTGAGGGAAATCTTTTGGCGAGCCTAGAAATGGGCTCTATCTCAAGAAGTATTACTCATAGGTGGGTTTCCTTGGGTGAATTTTTGTAACATATGTATAGTCTTTGTACTATTACTTTTTAGTTTCATCTTTTAGTTTTATGGATGTGTCATTTTTGGTGTTATCTTTTTCATTGTGGAAAATGTTAAGTGAATCAGAGGTGTTTGGTGGGCTCGCGGACGACACTAGCCGGCACACTCGGAGGATTACCTCCGTAGCTAGGGTTATTTTTACACCTCAAGGCCAATTGTTATCTTCAGGAGGTATATGTTTAGGAGACACCACAAACAATGTCGCCGAATACAACACAGATATTGAGTTGTTTCGTGATGCTTTGTCACTTGGTATCTCCCACCTCCGGGTCTATTTAGACACTTAGCTTGTTGTGTCTTAGTTAAATTGAGTCTATCGTGTTCATGATCCTACCCTACACTGATGGTTCCTTAGGGTATGTCTCTTAGAACGAATATTTGATTATATTGCATATTTTCATGTTCCTAGGAGATTAAATCAAGTTATAGATACTCTAGCTAATCATATATTAGATTGGAATCTTGCACACATATAAGAAAGACACACACATGCACATGTAAATACATTTGTAAATATAATCCGTAAAACATGAAGAGATGAAAACACAAATATATATATCATAAAAAGTGCCAGAGTACAAGGATGGGAGAGAGCGCCTCAAAAATAGGTACAATAGGAGTTGTGGGGCTTATGCCATCAAAAAATAGACATAAGTGCTCTCAGCACATGAATAATCTATCCTAGCTAAGGGTGGGTCCTGTTGACCCAGCCGTAGTGTACAACACCATTTACCAAATGCCAGAAAAGCTAGACCCAAGTCCCTCGCACCCCAACTATGTGAGGTTGCATAGATGGTGGCAGATCCTCGATCTCTGCCATGGGCACTACATGAGTAAGAGCGGTAAGGTTCCACTCTACCTGCCTCAAAAATCCCTCCACCTCACCAGATGGAGGCCCCCCTATTTATCCTATTGGTCTAGAGGCCCTAGCTGCTCCTGCCTCTGGTCGAGGACACCGCCTGGTCCTCGAAAACATCCACTAGAGGCACTGGTCCCATGTCTGCACACAACAGAGACATACATGTTACACACTCTGGTATACAAAAAAAATAATATATATAAAAACAACATAAAAAATCAAATAACTTTGAAAAGCAAGCTTACCTAGCTCTCCTCGTACCACTCTGGGAGGTACGCCCGTGTCAGGGTCCTTGGAAAAGTCGATTTCGACATAAGAATAGTCCTCTATCACCGGAATCTGTCGAGACCACCAATCGAAAAACTTGTCATCGGAGGCCTCGATAGTCCTCCCTCCCCCTTGTCATGGAAACAGCGTTGCCCATCTGTTTACTGCTGGAGAAGAGGCTACGTTCCCTTGTACAATCTCCCTTGGACTCAGACTAGGCACCATCTCAAAGAAGAAATCACAAAGGATAGTACCAAACCCAAAGTTTTTGTTCCTCCACATCCGACACTCTGTCAACTACATTTTCATGCAGTCTAGTAACATAGTACTCCAGTCAAAATGTTGTTCATTTAAGCACTGAACCGCACAATTCATGTGTGCCCGGGAAGCCTGGTGTAAAGCTGTGGATCCAATAATCCGCCCAATGAGTAGAACTATCGCTTTCAGTGATAGGTTTTTGATATTATGAACAGAAACCTGAGTGCCCACCATGTCAGTACCTACCTCGCAATGGAGTTTAATCAACTCCGCTATGTTGTGAGGCCCGGAAGTAAAAGTGTGAAGGTTGACTGGTTCCCCTCTCCTTGAGAGGCCAATTAGAAAGTAGATATCTTCAGTCGTTGGAGTCAACAACTGCCCCTCAAGCATGAATGCATCCGCATCTGGGTGCCAGTAATCGATCAAGGAACTCAACAGCCTAGGTTGTGCCCGCATAAATGCACTCTAGAAGAACTTAAATAAACCACATTGAGATAGTGCAGCAACAACATCATGGTCATCTGAGACTGCAACATCAAAGTCCTCATGCTCTCTCTCCCTCCAGTGAACATACATCATGCAATTGACATGTCCAGGGGGGATTAGCCCTTGTATATTTTAATTTTTTCTTATCTTAGAGGGTATACACGAGTTGTAATGCACACAATCATGTGTGCACAAATGCAGTCTTTCCTCTGTACGCGTGCACACACGGGCTGTCATAAGACAACCCGTGTATACATCGAGTCGACATTTTTAAAGGTCAGCACCCCGTCAAAAAACAAAAAGAAATGCATAAATGAAGAATTGAGATGCAAGGGGGTTTAGTATGTACTTACTTGGTCCAAGCAGAAGTTTGTTTCATCCACTAAAGCTCCCGGAATAAATTCTTTTCACAAAGGGGTATTTTTGGTTTTTAGTCAAATTCTCATTTAACAATGGTGATAATGAGCTATCAGCTTCTATTTATAGACTTTTTGGTCCCTTTTTGTCATTGTTTGGACCATTTTTGTCATTTTTTCTAAATTGAAAATCATTTAGTATGGTTCAGGAGTGTTCTATGGATTGTTACGATAAGTGTTACTTTGGGTATTGGGAAACGTTTTGGAGATTTGGGTCTTTTTAAAGGTCCTTTGGTAAAAGGTCATTTTTCCAACTTGTTGCATTTAAGTTAGGATTCCACCTCCACTTTCTGCATCTCATTGTCCTTATCACTATGCCATAGGATTGACCCCACCAAGTTGTGACATGGAACCCTCATTGCTGCTTTAGAAGTGTTGTAATTTAGTGGTAGAGCCTACCTTAACATGGATTCCCTAGGTAGATCCTGGTTGCATTTTGGTGTCCATGTCATCATTAATGACTATAGGCTAGGGAGTCCTTGTTATTTTTATCCTGATTACGAGTTTGATCTTCATTTTCATGATGCATTATCACTCTTGACCTCACCCTCAGGACTCCTAAAACACAACGGGTCTTCTTTTGAGCCCTTTTCAGACCCTATAAAAATGAAAAGATTGTCGAGCGACCTTGTTCACCTTCACGCTCGCTAAACTGAAATTTGAAGGCACGTCTTTTCGACGGTAGTTTACCCCTTTTTTGGTCTGGATGGTCAACTGTATGAACAAAGGTATACTCTAGGAGCTTCGATTCCCTAGAAGAGTATTATCAGGTATGATTTTAACCCTTTTTAAGGCCTGAGGGACTAAATTTACAAAAAAGGAACCCCCACGGAGTCCATAGTTAAGTTCTTTTCAAACTCCCTAAAATTGAAAAGATCGTCGAGTGACCTTATTATTTCACACTCGTTAAATTGGTCCAGAAGAACATTCCTGATGGAGTCCATAGTTAAGCTCTTTTCAGACTCCTTAAAAATGAAAATATTTCCAAGAGATATTGTCTTTGTCACACTCGTTAAAAGGATTTTGAATAGACGTCTGGTCAGTGCTAGTTTACCCCTTTTTCGAACCGACTAGACTATCTTCGAAAAAGGTACCCTTGTGGAGTCTCCTTTTACGCTTTTTTAGACTCTCTAAATATGAAAAACCATCGAGCTTTCCTTCTCTGGGCTCGTTAAAATTACATCGAAGGACGTTACCATTGTGTGTCTTATTAATCACGTTTTCATACTTGCATCTTTGGCCTAATGTCAGCTTCATGTTGCTCTCAACTGAACCATATGAAGCATGTATTATATGCAATCCCTATATCACTTTGCCTCTGTGTCTTGACACCTTTGGCCCATGGAGGATTTTTCCCGACTACACTTAGGAGTTAGTTAAGATCTACTTGGTCTAGTATGTTGTTAGGCAAAATTGTGTTTCTTAGTGTGTTTCTTTAGTATGCATTAGTATGCATTTGTAGTTAGGAAATTTGACGATCATGATATGATCCTGACATAGAGTGATCTGACGGTTCATACTCACCTTGATCTTAATGACCATTGATCTGTGGCTTAACACCCGATTGGTCCATGATCTATATTTAAAGAGCATGGAGGGTCATTTTCCGATGATCGATTGTGAGAAACTCCCTTGTAAAATCTCTCTGTAATATTTTTCTTTGCATTAATAAACTACTCTAAGTGGTCGTGTTGGCTAGGGCCATGGATGTTTCCCTGTAGGGGTTTTACCACGTGAAAACATCGGTGTGTTGATATTTGATCTGGTTATGTGAGTGGTTACTGAAGGTGTTCATCCTCTATTGGAATACATGTGTTTTCGAACATGGTATCAGAGCCTGTTTGAAGACCCGCTCTTGTTGTAGATTGAGATCGTGAAGCCGATTTGCCTCATCTCCATTTTATTTCATTTCCATACATTTCAGTGAGGAACACTTTTCGTTTCACTCGAAAAGGTTTCTGTTTGCCCAAGATACAGCCATTACAGTCAGATCCGGAGGTATAAAGATTGAATATGCATTTTTTTAAAATTTTTGCAGAGTAGTATTTTGGTTTTATTTTGGTTTTGTTTTATATATTTCTAGGTTACTACTCTTTTAGATATGTGTATGCTCTTTGCCTCGTGCCCTATGCGATCTCGACAAATCAGAAACAGATAGGAAAAGGTGCATATTTCGGGTAAGCTAACCGAGATCTAACCCTTGTTGTCATCGAGAAGAGAAATTTGTTTTCTTTTGTGAAAAGAGTTTTTTTTAGCACGCTCTCCAAGGCCGTCTTCCACAACAACAACAAAAACAACCTGAATCCTCCTTCTAAACATTACAATATGTTTTTCTAGATCATTTGGTTAAAAGTTGTCTTATTAAGTAAGAGGTCTTGAGTTCAAGTCTCTCTTTTGTTACCTTTTTTGAAAAAGTTCATGCTAAAATTGTAAAGTGTATTTTACTTCAAGTATAAAAGTGAATCACTATAAGCAACTTTAATATTTTATTTTAGAGTTATTTATTTTGCATGCATCTTTTTTGTTATAAATTAACTTCATTATAAAAGTGATCCCCACTTATCTTTATAAAAGTGGGTCACTTCATAAAGAAACTTACGCAATTACGTAGTCATTTGGTTACCGATTGTGCCTTTTTTTAAAAGGGCATAACTCTAACATTGGAAGTTCATTTTCAATGTCGTTTTTTTTTTAAACTGCATAACTTTTCGAGCTCTTTCCATCCAAATCATTAGTTTTAGTTTTTAAGTCCATATTATCTGCATATTTAATATGGCTTCTACAAGTAATGTCTTGCTTACCAGTAACAACTACTTCCAATGGAAATCTCATATGGAATATTTATTAAGAAGTAAAGGCTTGTACTGGATTACCTTGGGAAAGGAAAAATCACCCACTAATGTTGATAAGAAAGCCAAGTGGGATAATAGGAATGACAAATCATGTGGACTAATCGAAATGTCCATCTCTCCTGATTTAAGGTACCACGTTCAAGAAATTGATGACCCCGAAGAAGCTTGGGACAAGATTGAATCTGTGTTTGGTAAACTCAATATTATTCGAGCACAATAGTTAGAAAATCAAATATTGACCTTGAATCCAAGTGATTTTTATTTCCTTGGAGACTATTTATCTAAGTTTAAAACACTCATAATTTTATGTGAAGAATGTAAGATAAAAATGGAGGAAGAGCGTTGCATCTATATTATCCTTTCTAAGCTAGGCAATGCATATTATGTGTTTGTATCTACATTTTATGCCATGAGAGAGGCTCTAGGGAAAGCTTATGAAAAACCCACTCTTGATTCCTTTTGTGCTTCTTTGATTAGAGAGGAAGATAAGCTTATACAACTTGGAGTAATCAACACTACAAGTACCTCTAACAAAGCCTTAGTTGCCTAACAGAAAGATAAATCCAAGTATCCCAAGAAGCAACATCCTCGCTACAAAAACAAGAAATATAAGGGTCCCAAACCCGCTCAGATAGCTTCAGCTCCTAATGGTTACAAAGGAGAAAAATATAAAATAAGAATACTAACAGACATTGCAACCTTTTTGATAAATATGGTCATGATGAGTCCAAATGTTTCAAGAAGATGGCAGCTTTAGAAGCAATGATGAATAAGCACAACATCAGTATTGATTCTACTTCTTCTTCTTCTTCTCATGGACATGCACTTTTTGCCTCTGGTTTCTCCTTCAATACACCTCCTACTTCTACTTCTGATAAGTGGCTTATTGATTCTGGAGCATCTTATCATATGGCTAAGGATAGAGACATATTTTCTACTCTAAATGAATGTAACACCAAGAAAATATTTGTTGGTGATGATAGACCTCTTAGTGTTGAAGGATCTGGAATAGTACAAGTATAAAATGGCCATTTCAATGATGTCTGATGTGTTCCAAGTCTTTCTTGTAACCTTCAATCAATATATCAAATCACTCATTCAGGAGAGGGTAAACCCATAGATTTTTCACCTCACAAAGTTGTAATCAAGGATCTAACATATCCTAATCATGTTCTTGCAACTGGAATTGTTGATGATATTACCAGGTTGTACAAGTTTGACAACTTTGGGTCATCATATTTCTCATCAGTTTTTGTTGCTCATAGCGATGACTTGAGAAAACTTTGGCATGAGCAGTTTGGTCATCTAAACTATCGCTCATTGCAGCAACTATGTAATCAACAAATGGTGACTGGTCTTCCTCTTATTTCAAGCAGAGATGGTGTTTGTACCGGTTGTGTTCTCGGCAAACATCATTGGGACAATTTTGAAAAACGTGCCTCTTGACACGCCTCGGGTCCTTTGCAGCTTGTTCACGGTGATTTGTGTGGTCCACTTTCTTCTCCTTCTTATTCTGGGTGCTAGTATTTCTTAACTTTCATTGATGACTTTTCCAGACGTACTTGGGTTTACTTCTTAAAACTTAAGAGATAAGTTTTTGACAAGTTTTTGGCCTACAAGGCCCTTGTAGAAAAGAAATTTGGCCATCAAATTCAAAGGTTAAGAACAGATAATGGAGGCGAATATGTGAACAATAATTTTACAAATTACTGCACTACACAAGGAATCCAAATGCAACACACTGTCCCATAGACACCACAAAAAAATGGTGTTGCTGAGAGAAAGAACCGCACATTAAAATAAATGGCTAATTGTATGATCCAATCTAAGGGATTAAGTCTAAAGTATTGGGTGTAAGCCATCAACTGTGCAAATTACATAGTAAATTGCACTCCCACAAAGGCTCTTAAAAATATAACACCAGAAGAATCTTGGACTAAAATTAAACCAGATGTAAGTCACTTCCATGTATTTGGTAGTATAGAATGGGCTCACATTCCTGATGAGAAAAGGAAAGCATTGCAGCCTAAAAGTGAGAAGTGTATATTTGTTGGTTATTCTGAAGATGTCAAAGGTTACAGACTTCTTCAATCACATCGTAATGAAATTATTATTAGAAGAGATGTTAAATTTGATGAAAATCTCTTGGCCTGTGAGCCTAATTCGACATTTGTGCCTTCTTTGGCCTGCGAGCCTAATTCAACAGTTGTGCCTTCTTCAGCCTGCAAGCCATATTCAACATTTGTGCCTTCTTCTGATCTAGTTTCTTCTTCAAATGATGATAGTGAGGATGAAAATCCACCTCTGCCTGCTCACCTTCCTCTAGATGAGTCCTTTGAACCTGAACCAACACCAGTTCCACCGCTTCCTAGATGGGTTTGTTCAACACGAGAAGCAGGTGGTGGTCTTGTCAGTGATCCTTCAGATCAGCATCGAACACGTTCATAGTTCTAGTGAGCCTCTTCTCTTTTGGCTCAAGTTTTAGAGACTCCTAATCCAGAAACATTTGCAGAAGCTTCAGGTCATCTAGATTGGGATATAACAATGAATGAAGAGTATCATTCTTTAATGGAAAATGATACTTGGGATCTTGTACCTCTTCCAACAGGAAGAAAACTTGTTAGATGTAAATGGGTCTACAAAACTAAGTATGCATTAGATGGAAGTTTTGAAAGACACAAGGATCAGTTAGTTGTCAAAGGATTTTCCAAATTTGAAGGAATTGACTATAATGAAACCTTTGCCCCTATAGCCAAAATGAATTCCATCTACCTTATTCTTTCCCTTGCCACCTAACATAAATGGGAGGTCCATTAGATGGATGTTAAATCTTCCTTCTTGCATGGTGATTTGAAAGAAGAAATCTACATGAAACAACCTCTTGGCTATGTCCAGAATGACTCTAGCCTTGTTTGTCACCTCAAGAAATTTCTTTATGGTCTCAAGCAATCTTCCCGAGCTTGGTATGCCAAAATGGAAAGATTTCTTATTGCCTCTATATTCTCTAGATGTCATTATGATCCTAATGTCTATACCAAGAAAGTAGGAAGCCATCTCATAATCCTTGTCCTTTATGTTGATGACCTTATCCTTACTAGTAGTGACCCAAAACTTTTAAACCATGTGAAAACCAGCCTTAAGAAGAAATTTGAAATGACTCACTTAAGATTTTTTCACTCTTTCCTTGGCCTCCAAGTTTTGCAAACCAATGAAGGAATTTTTCTTTCCCAATCTAAGTATGCTTGTGACCTTCTTCATCACTTTCACATGGATGATTGTAAACCAACCCCTTCTCCCTTCCAGTCTGGAATCAAGCTTACTTCCACCTGTACTTCTCCTGAAGTTGATGCGACCCTGTATCGTCGGTTAGTTGGTAGCCTCTTATACTTGACTCATACCCGTCCTGATCTTTTCTTTGTTGTTGGTCTTGTTGCCCAGTATATGCAAACACCCCATGAAATCCATTGGAAAGTAACTAAAAGGATACTTCACTATGTTCATGGTACATTTTGTTTCGGGATACATTACAGTTCAGGGGGGACTCCATTATTGGTTGGTTTCATTGATTCAGATTAGGCCGACGACCCTGATGATCAGAAGTCTACTGCAGGTTATGTTTTCATCCTTGGTTTAGGACCTGTCACTTGGGCCTATAAGAAACAACATCCTATTGCAGTTTCTTCAGCAGAAGCAGAGTACCAAGCAGTAGTAAATGCAAGTTAGGAAGCCTTGTGGCTTCGACAGATCCTTTCAGAGTTTGGATTCGAGCACCAGCATCCGACCAGCCTTTGGTGTGACAATCAGAGTGCCATCAATCTTGCAAAATACCTAGTTCAACATCAGCGTAGAAAACATATCGAGCTACACATGCACTTCATCATAAAGATAATTCATGATCAAGTTATTGAAGTGTTCTTTTGCCCTACAAAAGATCAAGTTGCAGACATTTTCACAAAGTCTCTTACAGAAGCGAAGTTTTCCAAACTTCGATCTATGTTAGGAGTTCAAGAAGTTTTCATTAAGGAGGGATAGGCTCAAGTTGTTCTTAAGGGGGTATGTTAGGATATTTATACACTTAGGAGTTATTTAAGATCTACTTGGTCTAATATATCGTTAGGTAAAAGTGTGTTTCTTAGTGTGTTTCTTTAGTATGCATTAGTATGCATTTGTAGTTAGGAAATCTGACGATCACGATATGATCCCGACATAGAGTGATCTGACGGTTCATACTCTCCTCGATCTTAATGGCCATTGATCTGTGGCTTAACACCCGATTGGTCCATGATCTCTATTTAAAGAGCATGGAGGGTCATTT
>ML792015.1:218532-234183 GCA_009831015.1 Picea engelmannii
GGATGGGTTTTGAGGATTATAAGCTGGATTTGGAATTTTTCCATAAGGGGGTTGTTGTGAAGCTTGAGAATTGTGTCCTGCCGAGAACTGTGGGTTTCCTGGAAAAGGGATATTCCATGGATTAGGTGTGGCAGACACATTTTGTCCATACGGTTGATGGTAGGCTCTGGATTGAGGCTGCCCCCCAGCATGAGGGTGCCCCCCAAATGGAATTTGTCCTCTGGTGGGAGGATTCCCCCCAGCTTGAGGTGGAGTTCTCAGAATTTGAGAACCAGACATAAATGACTGACCGGTACTGTCGAATGGGTTAAGACCACCAAGACTGGTCCCTCTGGGTTGTTGGATAGGTATGGAACTTCCTGGCATAACTTGGGTAGTAGTGGTAGTGGTAAAATTCAGTGCTCTATAACCAAAAGGGAGTGATGATGTAGGTCTTGGTGTTACTAGTGTGCCAATTGTAGCTTGGCTAACCATCGCATTACCGACAGGAATAGTCAGAATGTGAGGGACCATTGTAGAATGGACCATCTGGAGAGGAAAAGTAGGCCTTGGGCCAATGAACGATGTGTTCAAACCAATGGATGGTGTGACCGTAAAAATAGTGGTACCGGTAAAATGGTTTAGGGGTATAGTGTAGGTGATAGGTGTGTCAGCACCCATCCCTATTCCATAAAGATCCCGCACCATGCACGGTGGACTTCGAACAATGTCTGCGGTCCAAAAGGGGTCATCGGCTAAAGGGTTTGAACAAGACCCAACCGGAATGTCAGAAGGGTTGATGACGACAAATTCACCATTTGAATTGAGTTGGAGGACACATCATTCATATCCCTCCAGAATGTGGAAAGCTTCCAGAGACTCTGAAACAATTCAAAAATTCTCTAAAGGAGTGGGAACTTCTTCCTGGGAAGTTGCAGTATCTTGAACCTCGCTCTGTTGAGGAGATTCCTCCATAGAATGAGGGGGTAAAGGGGTGTTCCCTTCCATATTTTCTGGAGGAAGTCCCTGTAGCCTCCGCAAACGGCATGGAGGGTCGATGTTGGAAAAAAGAATCGGCGAAAAAGATCTATGGCCAACTACTGAAAAGAAACAACATATGCTAATAGAATCTAAGAATCACAACCAAGCAAACAGGGCCTTCTCTCGATGACCGTACTAGTTGGTGATGAAATCCAACGTCGCGTGATCAAGTCAAGAAGGGGTAGGGATGTGATGGAACAGTTACAATGGCGACCTGCTTAACAGACTTATGCCTTGGTGAAAGCTTCCATGCAGTAATTGTGGATTTACCCTCCAAGGAGCTCGAGTGATTTTGACCAATGTCTACTCCAGGTACAGTGAGACTTCCCTTCACTGTCACCTTGTGTAAGACCCTAAAGATTATGGCCAGTAAGGTTACCAATTCACAGTCAACCCCTGGGCGGGTATAGTCGACAGTCCGATCGGAACATACGGGCAAGGTATCTAGCCCGAAATCAACTAAAAGGCTTCCACACAGTAATTGTGGATTTACCTCTAAGCTATCCCCATAATACGATCTGACCACTACAATCAGTCAAACCACAGAGGGATAATATTCGTAGCTCTCTTGAATGCGACCTCGTGCGTAACCCCTGTGTGAGAGGGGAATCCCAGGCAGACTTATACGACAATTGGATTTGACTCTCCCTAACTCAGGATGCTAATGTTTGTTTTGGAAACTTTGGAGAGTTATGTTCATAGCCTAATCCAAATCACTAGTCTTAGTCTACTATTGGTGGAGGATCCTAGAAAAGAAAATGTTCTAGATAGTTTTTTAATTAGCGTTCATTTTATGGTTGTTCTTTACTCAAAAAGGGGTGCATGGAAGTGAAACGGATGGAATTGTGACTCAGTCCCAAAAAATGCATCAAAGATGATAAGTAGTCATTTCTTTTCGATGAACATCTATCTAAGGGAGAGATAGAGTTCTTTTCACTAACAAGCACTAATAAGGAATGTCCTCAAACAAATTTTCTTCAATCAAAACCGATGTGGTGCTAAAACTTTTGAAATACCTTCTAATATGCAAAATCAATTATGAAGATGTCTCTTTATTGTTTGTATATGAATAATGATTAATTCAAAACAATGCTCGTCTTGCTAATTATCTTTTTGCATCAATGAAAATCATACCAACACAAGCAAGAATCATACAAACAATACACCCTCTCGTTGTGATCAAAACAAGAAGCGAAAGAAAATAAACAATCAAAGAAAAATCAAGAACTTCACACCAAAAGAAATGTTGAAGAACAATGATCTTAACCAAAACCAAATGAAAAGATCCATGGGCCTCTGATGACCTTCACCAGATTTTTTCGCTCAGTCAAAAAGGAGAGAAAGACAATGCATGGGTTTCAAAACTCAAAACAGTAGAAAAACTCAAAACAATAGTGAAGAAGGCTACAAAATCCCAATAGAAAGGTGTTTTTTCTTCAAAAAGAAAGATTTCAAAGTTGCAAAGGAAGAAGCATTGACTCATAGGGAGGCTCAGCAAGTGAAAACCCTGAAAAGAGAAATTCTGGAAAGTTTTTTGGCCAAAAGAGGGTTGGCGCTATGTTGTAAAGGGAAAGGAGAATTATAGTGCTCCATGTAAGGCACTCAGGGAGTGTTGGCACTCTGTTAACATAGGGACAGGGGCGCCAGGTTCAAAAAGCTCCTAAAAGTGTCAACAAATCCAAAAATTGCAGTCTAGTCTCGACAATCAAGCTGAGTGTGATAGGGTAGGGAGTCAATCAAATCATGAAATAAATCAAAAGGGAGTGAACCAGGTCTGAAAACAATCAAGGGGTAAGAAAAGGTCTATGAGGATAAATCAAAACAAAAAATTTCGATTTGAGGACTCCCCAGCGGAGTCGCCAGTTTTTGTTGTAGGAAAATCTCCCTGCAGACAGGTAGATTGCCTCAAAGAGTTAGACCCTAAACTCTAAGACATAAAGTTCTTAACATGGACACTGACTTCCTTTCAAATCTATTCAAACTAAAGCATGAGAAGTAAGGAGAACATAAGTACCTCTTTATCGATGTTTGTCCTTGCACGCTCTGAGTCGAGCTCCAATCTTTCACTCCTCGATGAGTCCTGTAGACAAACAAAGTACGACCACTTCCTACTCTATTGATATTAGCTTGAAAATAGATCTATCTATCAAAGATAAGTTTATGTAAGATCAGACACAAACTAGAAAGAAACAGGCCAAGTGTATCATATTAATGAGAATAACAACAGTAGTACTTACAATCATAGATGTGAATGCGACAGCTTCGTCAAGTCCCCTTCGTCTAACCCCTGCTCGAAAGATCCACAACCTGGATGATGGTAGCTTCACTGATCACTCTCCTTCAGTTCATTGTTTGTTTCCTATGAGATCATAGGTTTCATGCTAGCAATTCTTCCCCCTTTTCACCATCATAGAGCCTTCTTATATAGGTTAAGAGAGGCTTAACGTATTGAGATATCTTTAGGGTAGGTTGAGGAATTCCCTCCTGAGATCAGGGATATTCTAATTGAATCAAGAATTTGAATGCAACTACCTTCCAAACTTGAAAGATCCTCCCCTTATTCTCCTCAACGGGCCAACCACTGCCCAGATTAGACAACGCTCCCTCAAAAGGGGCATCAGGGCATTATAACGCTCCCTAGAAGGCTCAAGGGGAGTGCCAGCACTCTAAGGATGGGTAGCGCTCCTGCAGAGAAGTGGTTCATTGTTATAACGCTCCCTAGTAGCTTGGGGGGGAGTGCCAGTGCTCCTAGGGCTGATTTAGGGGAGTGCTCTCCCTCAAAACCCTATTTCAAGAGCTCCTTTCAGATGGCAAAATATTCTTGACTTCAGTATACCATTCTCCTTCCTCCAATTCAAGTGTTTGAGGTATTCTAAGTGTCTCCTTGGTGTCGTCATCATGGCAATATGATTTGTTTGATTTTTGCGACACTTGTGAACAATATGTGACACTTGCGACAGTTGTAAGGAACATGCGACACTTACGACAGTTGAGAGGAACATGCGACACTTATCCAATTGAGTAATATTGACGTGTAACACATATAAGTATGGTGTTTTATTTTATCCTTTAATTGTAGTTGTGCATGAGTATGTTAGTTGATGGTCACTTTTCTTGTTAAGTTCAACCTTGTGATTTTGGTTATGAAACATCAAGAAGAGGATTGAGTGATCAGGTGCGCAGGATCTTAACCTGTGTGCTTCATAGGTTGGAACTCGTGAATGAGTGGTTAAGGATTTTGATTATGTGCACAATAATAATGGAAGAGGTGCATGAAGCTTAGGTGGTTGTGCGCACAGTTGGACTTTTTGGTCACTATGATGGTACACATAGTTTTTTTATTTAATTTCTCTAATTAAGGTTGTCTCGAAAAGATATTGTTGCTTCCATTGTTATAAATTGTATGGAACGAGTCCATCTTGCATTGAACGTGTTACTTCAAATGAAACTGCACAGATCATGTTTAAAGTAAATTCATAGTGTAATTCTATAATAAAATGTCTCAATAGTATGTTGAGGATGTTACAATATGGTATCAAAGCATGTTTATGTTGGTAAGGAGACTCAGTGGTAGAATGGGTACATTACATTAGATAGGGGGTGGGTCACTAAGTGGCTTAAAGATACTTTTGAAGGTG
The DNA here is from genome assembly GCA_009831015.1 of Picea engelmannii. Lineage (NCBI taxonomy): Eukaryota > Viridiplantae > Streptophyta > Pinopsida > Pinales > Pinaceae > Picea > Picea engelmannii. The sequence goes on from ML792015.1 coordinate 223,191, forward strand.
ACAAGTGTTAAGTGAAAGGCATGTAGATGGATTCTGGAAAATTTCATATTTCGGGCTCTCGTGAGCAGAGGGGGTCGGATTGTATGGAAAATATGATTATTACCTTATCTACAACGAGAATATTGTAAGGAGTTATGGAGATGCATCCATAGTTTCACTGTCGAAGATTCAGGTTGACAGACCATGATCAGTCTCTCTGGGTGAGATATTGGTTGTTGTGGAGTGGTTTTCAAACCTATGACATACTCTCCAGGTGAGATTTTTGTTGATATTTGTTCCCTATTGCACTGAGCATTAGTCACAGGACTCATAGACTTCCTTTCCGACCTATTGTTGGTGACCCTAGGAAGAGAAGTGGGGTAGCCGAAGGACTATTGAGAAAAGAAGGGGCACACTTCTTTATGTGTGGAAGGTGCGTGGGGAATGAGGGATTGTGGGATAGATGCAGAAGTGGGTGTTTAGGACTGGGAAATTTCATTGAGTTTCAAATCATATCTTTTCACTAGGACCCTTTTTTCCCTGGTGAATTTGAGCCCCAGCTCGGGGGTGACCTGGTGCTAAAATATTATGAGAAACAACGTCTATGGCTGGGAGGAACGTCTGAGTCAAGGTTGTAGTTGGTGACTTCCATTTAAGATAAGTGTTACTTATCTACTTGTCTTGGTTACTGCGTTCATTTTCTCTATGTTTGACATGGTTTAAACTCTTGTATGTGTTGCATATAAGTATTTTCTATTATTTGGTTTAATGTTGCTTATGCATATAAGTATGGTGTTTTTTTATCCTTTAATTGTAGTTGTGCATAAGTATGTGAGTTGATGGTAACTTTGCTTGTTAAGTTTAACCTTGTGATTTTGGTTATGAAACATAGAGAAGAGGATTGAGTGGCCAGGTGCACAAGATCATAAAATGTGTGCTTCAGAGGCTGAAGCTCGTGAGTGTGAGGTTAAGGTTTTAGATTTTGTGCACAGTAATAACAGAAGGGACGCATGACACCCAGATGGTTGTGCACACAGTTGTACTATGTGGTGAGTATGTTGATGCACACAGTTGTTCAATTTAATTCTGCTAATTAAGGTTTTCTCGAAAACAGATTTTTGCTTCTGTTCTTATAAATTGTATGGCACAACTCTAGTTTGGTTTGAGCACATTAATTCAAGTGAAATTGCATGGATTGTGTTTAAAGTATATTTTTCATCGTGTACTTCTAGAGTAACATGGCTCAGTAGTATGTTGAGGATGTTACATTATGGTATCATAGCATGTTTATGGTGGTAATGAGACTTAGTGGGAGACTGGGTACGTTACATTATGGTATCAGAGCATATTTATAGTGGTAACAAGACAGTGGGAGACTGGGTACATTATATTATTGTATCAGAGAATTTGGTTTAATATTGGACTTGTTTGGACTAGAGATAGAATGAATATATCTGTGCATTAAAAATTGGTGTTGCACAGTGCATAGTTTAGTTTGTATGGAAAAACATTGGTGCACAGTATAGATTTGTGATGCGCATAAGATTTTTGATGCACAGTTGTGTCCACTAGATTTGGAATGTAAAATCATCTAAGACATATGAGAGAAAGGATTCTAACAAAATGGTGAAATTTTTTTGTGTAGTTGTTGCATGAAATCACCTAACAAATCTTGTTGTCTGCACATTTTGTAGAATTATTGGTGATTAAGAGCAGGACAGACTCAGTGCAGAAAGGTTGAAAGCATGGAATATGCATAGAGGACTTATAGTCTTGAGGATGAATTCAAGGATCTATATGTCAATTTGGGTGTCGATGGTACATAATCGAACAGGGTGCACATGAACTCTATAAAATTACTGCAGAAATATGTCCAGAGTTATAAGGCTGATAATGAAAGGCTTATGACATCTAAGGCACAAAAATATGACTTCAATGTAAAATTGTTGAAAAGTCTGAAAAAAAATATAAAATAAGATGGATAAGGAAACAGAGTCAAGTAGATCAATAAGTCCCAGGTCTCATGATGAGAAACAAAGAGAAGAAATAAGTGCTCATAATAATTCTTTTAGGAAGGTGCGTAGTAGTTCAATTCCATCTTTTGTCAGAAAGCATAAGAGAAGGACTGGGATGGATGAGCTATAAGGAAAAATGAATAAGATAAAGCCTCCTACCTTATACGGGGAGCACAAAAAGGATGAGGATGAAAAGACCTATTTGTTGGGTATGCGAAAGTACTTACAGTTGCATAACTACTCTGTGTAGGTAGAAGGAAGAATTTATATCTATTAGTTAAAGGGAAAGGCATCAATGTGGTGGGATCAATATGTGCAGGTGAAACACATTGATGAGAAGAAATTGACTTGGAGAGAGTTCAATAGGTACTTCTAAAACAAATACTTAACCAAGCTCTACTATGACATGAAAATGAAGGAGTTATTTGAAATCAAACTTGGGATCATGAAAATTGACGAGTACGAAAGAATATTTTTAGAACTGTTGAATTATGTTCCTTTTATCAAGAATGAATAGGTGAATATTCAAAGATATTTGAGTGGGTTTCCCTCATTTATCAGTGAAAAGATACATTACAATGAGACTAATAAATTGGAAGAAACCATAAGGTGCACTAAGTGTCTTTATGAGAAGAAAAGAGGAAGACCGAATTTCCAAAAGGCTTGGGAAGACAAGATGAAAAGTAAGGTGGAACAGAGGAAGAAGAAAGTTAAGCCACCATTTTTAAAAAATAATGCTCAATGACAGATGACTCTCTAGGATCCCAGAATGTCAGAGACAGTGGGACAAAGGTCATGGAAGAAACCTATGAAGTGTTGGGGTTGTGGTAGAAATAATATGTGTAGAGATTTCCCTCAAAGAAGTGATAAAGCGAGGACTACGTATAGTGTACAACAAGCCACTAAAGGAGGAAATGGGTATAAATGTGCCAAGGATTTACATTGCGATGGATAACAAGTAGGATAAGTTCCATTCGCACATGATAGAGGTGGAAGGTAAGATTAATGACCAACCCATTGTTATTTTAATAGACTTAGTATCTAGTCATAGTTATCTAGATCCTAAAATGGTGGAAAGATTCCATATGTAGAGAAGAAATCTTGGTAAATCTTGGTTGGTGCAATTAGCTATAGGAGAAAAGAGGAAAATTAATGACATGGTTAAGGCATGCCCATTGGATATGAATGGAATGCACAGAAAGGTTGATTTGAAAATTATACCTTTGGGCTCGTATGATTGCCTCACTGGTATGGATTGGTTGGAAGAGAATAATGTTATCCTAGATTGTTATAATAAGGAATTTTATTTCATGGATGAGCAAGGAAATTCGAGATCATTTCTAGGAATTCCAAGAGTTGTGACTATCAGAGAGATTTCAGCATTGGAGTTGAAGAAAAGTTACAAGAAAGGGTGTCAAGTATTCACAACACACATGGAAGAGGAACCTAAGGATAAAGTGTCGAGTGTGGAAGATTGCATAGTACTGAAAGAGTTTTAGGATGTCTTTAAACAGATATTGGGATCTCCTATGAAAAGAGATATTGACTTCTCTATAAATCTAATGTTGGGATCATCACTTGTATCCAAGACTTCTTACAGGATGAGTACACCATAATTGGAGTTGTAGATGCAAATTGAAGAGTTGATGAATAAGGGGTATATACGCCCAAGTGTGTCGCCTTAGGGTGCACTAGTTTTTTTCGTGAAGAATAAGGATGGTACATTGATACTTTGTATTGAATTCAAACATTTAAACAAGGTAAGAGTGAAGAACAAGTATCCTTTTCCAAGGATAGATGATTTGTTTTATCAACTAAGGGGTGCAAGGATATTTTCCAGGATAGATCTCAGATATAGATATCACCATGTGAGAATAAAAGAGGAAGACATCAACAAGACTACCTTTAGAACAAGGTATGATAATTACAAGTTTGCAGTGGTTCTATTTGGGTTGTCGAATGCACCAGTTGTCTTCATGTGCTTAATGAATGGAGTTTTTCGAGATTACTTGGATAAGTTCATCATCGTATTTTTTGATGACATTCTTATTTACTCAAAGTCTGAGTAAGAGCACGGGAAACACTTGAGGATGGTGTTGCATCTTTTGAGGGAGAATCAACTTTATGAGAAGTTGAGTAAGTGTTCATTTCATCAGCGAAAGATTCACTATTTGGGTCATATTCTTTCATAGGAAGGAATAGATGTGGACCCAACGAAGACAAAATCCATTAAAGAATGGACAAAACCAAGAAATGTCAGAAAATTGAGGTCCTTTATGGGATTAGAAGGGTAATATAGAAGGTTTATTGAAGGATTGTCACAAATTGTGCATCCAATCACATCCTTGCAGAAGAAAGGTGCATGATTTGAATGGACTCTGGATTGCACAAGAAGTTTTCAACACTTGAAGAGTTTGTTGACAAGTGCACCAATTTTGAGAATTGTTGATATTGAGGCATAATTTGTGGTATGAATAGATGTATGCAAGGAAGGAATAGGTGGAATCATGAGTCAGAATGGGCATGTGATATGCTACGAGTCAAGGAAGTTGAAATACAATGAAAGACTCTATGCTAGACATGACCTAGAATTGGCAGTGATAGTGCATACTTTGAATATGAGGTGAAATTATCTCATGGGTAAGATATTTGAGTTGATAATAGACCATTGTGGTCTGAATTATGTTTTTGGAAAACCAAGTTTAAATTCCAGACAAAGAAGGTGGTTAGATTTCCTTAATGAGTATGAATTTGACATAGGACATATCATAGGGAAAGAGAACAAAGTGGATGACACACTTAGTAGGAGGGTGCATGAAATTCATGCTACATCCATTAGCATGTACCAAACAAATTTGTGTGGTAGAATTTTGGAAGTTTCCAAATCAAATATGCACTATATGGATATAAGTGTGACTTTACAGCAAGGAATGTCGCAATAGAAGTTGGAAGGTTATGAGTTAAGAGAGGATGGGATCCTCATGCATAGACATATAGTCTATGTACCAAATGATCAAGACCTTACCATGGACTTCATAATTGAGTTTCCTAGGAATCCTAAGAAGCATGATTCTATTATGGTGGTTGTGGACAATTTTACTACAACTGCCCATTTTATTCTAGCGAAGTCAACATACAAGGCAACTGACATTGCATATATTTTCATGCACGAAGTTTCCAAGATGCATGGTATACCTAAAAAAAAATTGTCTAAAAGGGATTCCAAGTTCACCTTGAAATTTTGGAAAGGGATATTCAAAGGATTTGTAACAAGTCTGAATTCCAGCACAACATATCGACCTGATTTAGATGGTCAAACTGAGAGGGTAAACTGGGTGATTGAAGACATGTTGAGGATGTATGTGATGGATAACCCATCCAAGTGGGAATAATACTTGAATTTGGTAGATTTTGCTTAGGGTATCAAGAATCCTTTAATATCATCCTATTTGAAGCGATTTATGGCAGAAAGTGAAATAGACCTGTGAGTTGGGATAACCCATCAGACCGCGTAGTAGTTCGGCCAAATTTTCTCTAGGAAATGGAGGAGAAGATGGTAAAGATAAGTCATAATTTAAAGGCTTCCCAAGACAGGAAGAAACATTGTGCATACAATGGAAGAAACCACAATTAATTTAGAGTGGATGATCATTTGTTTCTGAAAGTGAAGGCCAAGCGTAGTTCCCTAAAGTTGGGAAAGTGTTCTAGGTTAGCATCTTTCTACTGTGGACCATTTGAAATCCTTGAAAGGGATTTCCTTGTCCCTTATATGCTTGCATTTCATGCGTCCTTATGAATTCATAATGTTTTCCATGTGTCATTTCTTAAGAAGTATGTACATGATGATAATCATGTCATTGATTGGAATGTGATTCAGGTGGATCTGGAAGGCAGATTTCAAGTGCGACCAGTTTTCATATTGGATTGAAAAGTCAAGCAGCTCCGAAATCGATCCATGAATATGGTAAAGGTCCAATGGACCTAGTATGATCCTGAGGATGCAACCTAGGAGTGCAAGGATGCTATGCAAGTAGAGTATCCTCATATTTTTTAAGTTTTTTGAAATTTTGTATATACATGTGTATATGATGCACTGGGGATGGTGCATAAATAAGGGGGAGTGGATTGTGGTTTCCTTGATCCAGAACCCTTTGTAATTGTACATATAGTCAGGTGAGCCAATTGGTACCAAGTGTAAATGTGATTTACATTTAGGCTAGTGAGCCAAGGACACCCAATTTTGGTGTTGTATGCATCAGAGTAGTGTGAGGAGAAGTGTTAACAAAGACAAGGTGCACACAGTCTATTTGTTGTGCGCACCTAGGAAAGTGATCACATCGCACTGTGTTGCGTGCACTTGGGTTAGTGTGTGGGGATGACTGTTTATGTTTTGAGGTCGAAGAGTCTATGTGATTACAAGGCTAGTGAGCATGGGCACATATAGGCCAGTGCGTTTATTCATGTAAATTTAATCACAATTATTAATATAATATTACATTGTTTCACGTTAACTGACTCAGATGAAAAGAGATGGGGGCCTACTCCACCGAAAAAGGGAAAAGGGGCATGAGTCGTAAGTCTTGGGGAATATTTTAATAATATTTGTGAAAACGTGTAATGCCATATATATTATTTATCCTAAGTTCCTGAGGATAGGGATAGGTCACCAAGTGGCTTAAAGATACTTTTAAAGGTGACAAGTGTCAAGTGGAAGGAATGCAATATATAATGTTAGCCTTAGTGTATTTTGGAAAAATTATTATTAGTCAGAGAGGGATTCAAGAATATTTCATGTTTTAGGATCTCATGAGAAGGAGGGGGTCAGACAATGTGGAAAATATGATTATTACCTTATATGCAATGAGAAGCTTGTAAGGAATTATGCGGCTGCATCGAGAGTTTCACTATCAAATATTTGGGTTGACAAACTTTGAGAAGTCTCTCTGGGTGAGAAATTGGTTGTTGTAGAGTGGCACTGGTTTTCAAACCTGTGGCATACTCTCTAGGTGAGATTTTTTCTGAGATTTTTTCCCTGGTGCATTGAGCATTAGTCACAGGGCTCAGAGACTTCATGTCTGTCTTGTTGTTGGAAGGGAAGTGGGGCAGTCGAAGTATTGTTGAGCAGAGAAGGGGCACACTTCCTTGGGTGTGACAGGTGCGTGAGGAATGATGGACTGTGGAATAGATGTAGAAGTGGGTGCTTAGGACTGAGAAATTTCATTGAGTATCAGATCATATCTTGTCACTAGGACCCTTTTTTCCCTCGTGGAGTTGAGCCCTAGCTCAGGGGTGACCTGTTGCTGAAATATTATGAGAAACAATGTATATGGATGGGAGGAATGTATGAGTGAAGGCCACATTTGGTGATTTCCATTTAAGATAAGTGTTCATAGTTGGGTATGTTTTATATTGGTTTCACAATTATCCCCCATGTGTGGGGTTTTGAGGGAAACACCCTTGAGAATTTTTTTCTTCCTCGGGAAACATGTCACCTTGTTTGCCTCATTTTTTGCATCACCTTGATTTTTGTGTCCATTGTTGGGAGGTTTTTAGAAAAATGGTTTTTTGTCGATGGTTTTCTATTTTTGGTTAAGGAATGAGGGTTGTTGACTAATCCAGGTCATTGGGTTAGGGTTTAGGATGACGTTGGATCCTATATGTATATCGTATTCTAAACAATGTATAATGTGAATGAATATAGAATATGTTGGTTTTCTCGGTTTGGGTTTCTAGGGGAAAAATATCTGTGTAATGTGTATATTTTCCATTGTATATTTTATGTTCTTTTACTGAAAATTTGTTTGTAGTAAATAAGTGTACAAGGTTAAAATCTACATTTGGTATCAAAGCAATTATTAGCTTCAGGGAGATGCTTTTTTGGTCAAGGGTTTGGCTCGGGACTATGATAAGCCTTGTTACAGTGGGAGATATGCGATATTGATTCTTCAGGTGAAGAGAAATAGTGAGCAATCTGAAAATGGAGATCGAGAAGTTTAATAGGAAAGGTTTTGAGTTGTGGAAGCTCAAGATAGAAGATTTGTTGGTGAACATAGATAATTGGATCATGGTGGATCCAGGTACTGCACCTACAAGAACTTCAGCAGATGACTGGAAAAAGTTGGATCGGAAGGCGAAGAGCACAATCTGAATGTGTCTCTCATATTCAATATTACTGAATGTGTCATAGGAATCTACAACCAAGGATTTATGGGACAAGTTGGGGAAGTTGTATCAGTCTAAGTCCCTATTAAATAAAATATTCCTGAGAAAGAAGTTGTATAACCTGAGGATGAGAGATGGAGACTTGGTGGCAGAGCATTTGAATGCCTTCAATACTATGGTAAGTGAGTTAGTATCTGTTGAGATTAAAGTTTCATATGAAGATAAGTGTATCATTTTACTATTCTCTTTACCAAACTCGTGGGATAGTCTGGTTGTAGACATAGGTAGTAATACAACTTCCTTGAAGTTTGATGAATTGGTCTCATCCTTGTTGTCAGAGGAGATGAGACAGAAGAACATGGAAGGAAAGAGAACAAATGTATTATTTGCAAAAGGAAACTCCGAGGAAAGAAATATATCTAAGTCCTCAAGTGGGAGATATAAGTCTAATGGTAGATCTAAATTCTCCTAGAAATTTTGTAAAGGTATGTTGGAGATGTGGAAAAGAAGGGAAATACAAGAAGAAGTGTAGACCAAAAGTTGAGAAAAGAAGCGATATGAAGAAGCTCCTTCTATAGAAGAAAATACCTCTAAGGAAGAAGGAGGGGATGTGTACTTGGATTATTCAAGCACACATACATATCATGAGGCATGGTTGGTTGACTTAGGTGCATCCTTTCATACGACTCTCCGCAGGGAATGGTTCTGTGAATATGAAAGGTATGATGGAGGTAATGTTTTCCTAAGTGATGACTCAACAACCAGAATCATAGGACAAGGAAAATTCAAGTTGAGGATCATAGATGGAAGGATTCAAAAACTACCCGGTGTTCTGCACATCCCAGGACTAGCCAGAAATTTGATTTTTGTAAGCAAAATGGACGATGCATGGGTAAATACAATATTTGAAAAGGAAACTTGCAGGATGGTTCGAGGAGCAATGGTGTTGTTGAAGGGAGTTTGGTTTCAAACTCTGTATAAACTGCAAGGAAGAACTATTAGTGATGGGTTTAATAGTTCCATTGTTCCTAATATTGGAGTTGAAGAAGAAAGAACTCCTACAGTATCTGGAGAAAAGGTTATGTTGTGGCATCAAAGATTGGGGCATATCGGAGAGAAGGGTCTTCGACTACTAAACGATAAAGGTATGGTTGAAGATATTTCTAACTACTCTCTGGATTTTGAATTCTGTGAACATTGTGTATATGGGAAGCCAAATCGGGTAAGATTCCCCTCTCGTGTAATGAGGGCAGAAGGAATTTTACAGTTAGTTCATAGTGATGTTTTTGGACTTGAGTTGGTTCATCCTTGGGAAAATATGTCTACTATGTCTCATTTATAGATGAATTCTCGAGGAATACTTGGATATATTTTCTCAGGAAGAAATATGAAGTATTTGATAGGTTTAAAGAGTTTAAGGTTCTTGTTGAGAAACAAACAGAGAAAATAATTACGGTGTTGAGGACAGAAAATGGTGTAGAGTTATGTGGGAATGAATTTGAAGAATTATGTAAGAAGTGTGGTATAGCAAGGCAGAAGACTAATCCATATCCACCTCAACAGAATGGAGTTTCAGAAAGGATGAACAAGACAATGATGGAAAAAGCAAGGTGCATGCTCAGTGGTGTCAAGTTAGGGAAAGAATTATGGGAAAAGGCAGTGGGTGTTGCATGTTACATGGTCAATAGATCACCCTCACCAGCACTAGATGAAAAGACTCCACAAGAGGTATGGACCTGTAAGAAACCTTCTCTCACACATCTCAAGGTATTTGGCTGTGAGGCCTATGTTCACGTTCCAAAGAAAAATAGGAATAAGATTGATAAGAAGGATAAAAAGTGTATCTTTATTGGGTATAAAGATGGTATTAAAGGTTATAATCTTTGTAACCCATAAACTAAGAAGGTTGTGTATAGTCGAGATGCGGTATTTAGAGAAATAAAATATGTTTTCAAACAGAATGTCCTACCAAGTAAGGAAGAACCAAAAAACAAGATTTTGATTTAAAGGATGATGAATCAAACTCTATAGAAGAATAGGAATCAGAAGAAGAATATCCTCATACTCTAGTATTGAGGAGATCGGTTCAGGAAAGAACGTAAACATAAAGGTATACTCCATCTTATTTCCATTCAAATTCTTATTTTTCTATTACTAATGATGATCCTAGAACTATTAGGGAGGCATTGGATTCAAAGGATGGAAAAATGTGGAAAAAATCCATGGATGAAGAAATGGAAACCTTGGATAAGAATGAGGATTGGGATATAGTGGAGCTATCTACTAGAAGAAATCCCATTGGAAGAAAATGGGTATTTAAAAAGAAGTTGAATGAAAAAGGAAAAGTGGAGAAATACAAAGCTCAGTTAGTAGAAAAGGGTTATTCCCAAGTTGAGGGAATTTATTTTGGTGAGATTTTTTCTCCTTTTTCCAAGTTAACTTGTATCATATTTATGTTATATGTTGTTGTTGTGCTTGATTTTGAAGTAGAACAAATGGATGTGAAGAAAAAATTCCTACATGGGGATCATGAAGAAGAAATCTATATGAAGCATTTACAAGGTTCTGTTGTGAAGGGAAAAAAGGAGATGGTATGCAAGCTAAAAAAGTCCCTGTATGGCTTAAAACAATCACCAAGGATGTGGTACCAAAAATGTTAATCCCTAATATTGGCTCATTACCCCTTAATTGGGTCATATTATATTAGTAATGTTATTTTATTTATGTCAGCTTTAGGCCATTAGTTGTAATTATACCTCTTAGTCTCCTATATATACCAAGGAGACATTTTCATTTTGAATCATCTTGTACTTGAACATTTAAGTGGGGTAAAAGGA
>ML792015.1:243081-256364 GCA_009831015.1 Picea engelmannii
ACTAATGACATTATAGACATGGGTCATGGACACCAATCATACACTGTGGATCCATGCCGTCAAAATATAGCATAGCCACTGGAATACACTTTGGATCTATGCAAGAAATTTCAAATCAAGACGACATAGCCATGAGACATACACAGTGGATCTATGTGTCGCAAATTATACATACTCCATCGCAACCTGGATCACAAAGATGATATCCAGGGTCTTCAATCTCGTCACCCAAAGTATGAATCTAACCATGTGATTACATGTTTTGAAGTCGAACATGGTAGAAACCACTTGATTACCGGTCATTGATGAAACCGTTAACAAGTGCGAGAGAAATCACCATTGATGTCAATGACTCCCAAGGTACCATAATACAATCCATAGAGTGTGAATAAACGAGTTGAAGTCGAACATCCGATAGAATCTTTCGATCAGGGGTCAATGATGTAAACCCACTGTCGAAAGCAAGGAAACCTGCCATTAAGGCATGCAAGCTCCAAGGTACTAAATAATTTCTAAGTCTTGATTTCAGATAATGAGCCGAAGTCGACGAAACAAAACTCGTCACAGGAGGGCCTTGATGTATCCCCCATCAATGACATGAAATGAGTAACATATTTTGAAGATGAAATTGAGTATGATGTGAATTGGATTGGACACAGGGAAGGCCAACACGGAGAGAATGGATAACTGCAGATGGCTGACTCAATATAGGTTTCAGATGGACTTCTCTTGAACATATGAATGACACGACCAATGATTTGGCAGCATTGACTCAAAGATGACATAGGGAATGACCTTGTAATCAATCGAATGAGAGACAAATGGATTTCCCAAACTGGATTCAAATGATGAATAGGGAGTGTCATGTTCAAGAGAAACACTTATTAACAATCAATACGAAGATGAAAACATATCCCTTTCCCAAATTTTTTCCCACCATTTCTGGCGAGTACCTCTTTATTTTTACGCAAGCTTGAGGAGGATAACATATGCTTGTTGATGTAGGCTCATCCTTTAGATGAGTCCCTCAGAGTATGTTTAACGAACCCTAAAAAGGCGTGGTTTGGTCCCATCGTGGGTCTGTCAATGTTTGTTTAACGAGTCCAGAGATAGAAAACTCAAAGGTTTTTCAAGATTATAGAGTTTGGAAAACACTTAAAAGAGAACTCTCTCAGTTCCTTTTTCGTAAAATAGTCTGAATGAGACCGAAAAAGAGATAAATTATCGCTCACCAGATGCTTACTTCAAATACTTTATCGAGTGTGAAAATAGCAAGGTCGCTCAGCGATCTTTTCATGTTTAGAGAGTCTAAAAAGAGCTTAAAGAGAACTCCAGGGGGGTTCCTTTTTCATATAACCTTGTTGAGCTCGAAAAAGTGATAAAAGTATGCTCGATCATGTTCTCATGTATTTATGAGCGCAAGAACGGACAAAAACGACGCTCGAGATTTTATACAAAAACCCTAAAAAACAATCAAAAACACGCGATAACAAAGAAAAACATGTATGTATCCCTGTATTTGATCATCAAAGTCAGCACGCCTGCAAGAATGACACCCAACATGACATTAGGGATTAGGGTTTAATTGATAAATAATCATAAAAAACCAAAATGATATAGTAAAAGTAAATAAAAGGAGTAAATACTCTTTTTTACCACACCATTTTTACATTTCCACTATTGAGCTCAAAAAACCCCTCTTTTACCCTCCAAGTTCGGCGACAGATTGTGGGAGCTATGAGAGACCATTCAGCGAGCCATCTGCGACAGTTAGGTAAGCTCTTCATCCTTAACACTTTCATGGTTTAATTTTGTAATTTCATTGGTTAAATTTTCAGTTTTAAGTTGAATTTTCAAGCCTTATATGCGCGCTGCCATTCTCACAGGCAGGCTATACGGGGCCTGTAAGGATGAGGCGTTCTCGTAGGTGAGCCTTAGGCCAACTACAAGCTTATCGCACTGTGCACACAGAGCACCTGCAAGAACCGCAAAGCCCAAATTTTTTTAAAATTTTTAGCCAATGAAAAAGATCCAAAGCATGAAAAAGATTATTAATCCTCTTATTGTGTTCCTTATGTAGATAATTGGCCATCAACATGGTGCTAGAGTGGTGCGAAAGGGAACATGAAGAGGATAATGCAATGGCCGAAAATCATCCACCTACCATAGTTGCTTTGAGAGATTGTGGGCTCTTGAAGTACTTTCGCATCCCGAGCATGAGGGCCCAAGTCAGACTACTAGAGTACCTGGTACGTATGTGGGACCCTGATCAGCAGGTGTTTCATGTGGGGGTCCACACACTTTCCTTAGACATTGAGGACATTTACTTTTTGACCGGATTGTCCCGACGTGGGTACTATGTGAGCCTGACTGGTAGTAGAGGTGGTGGGCTAAAGATGAGTGAGTAATACAATTTATACTGCGTACCCGAGGCTGAGAGAAAGAAAGGAATGGTGGCTATATGGGGGGTACAAGACTTGACCCTTCGTACTATCCTTTTCACTATAGCTCGGATGGCTGGGAGTTATTCTCCTCATATGGCGTTACAGAGTTACTTCCAGTATGCTATTGAGTGTACTGAGCCTTGAGTGTTCAACTGGGCAGATGATGTGCTGCACAGTATAAAAAAGCAATTAACCAAATGTAGGTGGGGTGAGCTAAAGAAATTCGGGTACGGATATTTGTTGGTATCCTTCTTCCTTGAGCGGGTCCCATTACTGAGGTTACAGGTGGAGTGGAATTTACCGGCTCCCAGGGATCCGCAGATGCTGAGATGGTGTTGGCTCATGGCCCGACATGTAACAAGACCGATCATCAAATATGATGATACTTTCTTTGGCTGGCTTCAACCACAAATGTTGATGGTTGATGACTACGCTTATGCTGGGCTGTATTTCCGAGGAGATCCGGATTTGGTATTACGTGAGGATGCTCAGTGGGGGGACCTTGGTAAGAAGTACACACATTTTCTCTTTTTAAATGTTTTTTATTTTTTTATCATATTCAATTTTTTTTGTTTTATATGTTCGTCCAAAGACTAATACAAAATTGTTTGTTGATAACACAGATGTTGGAACTTACAGACCTCCCGGCACTTCTCCCATCTAGCGGCGAGGAGAGGTGGCAGCAGCACCATGGTATGTTGAGGATTATCAAGTGGTGGAACAAAATTTAGAGGGCCTGACTGCAGACATTCCAGACATGACTCTGGAAGAGGTTCCATGACATGATCAGCGTCATATTGTAGGGGTATCAATATCTATGAGTTGACTGCTCTGTAGGGTTGCTAGGGAAGTCGTGTGTTACCATGAACGTCATCCATGACGTCACTTTGTAGAATAGATAAGCTTCAATTTTTGACATTTTGGTCTTCGGACAAACTTTTTGTAAAAAAATCTTATGATCGTTATATATACAGACGGCTTCTACCGGTTTACTTTATATTGTGTGAATTTCAATGTGTTTGATTTATAAATGATTCAAATGTATGTCCAATACATAATTAGCCAATGCATCTGTTAATGTATTTAGACATCTAGGAATATGTTGATATTCAATATGATCAAAATAACGTTCCAAGAGGCGAATTCACAAATACACCTGTAACAAAGTAGGACTTCGAATAGAGTAGATATTACTTAACTGTAGTACTACAAGCTGCGAGTCAAGTCGCACAACCAAATGACGAATTTTGAGCGAGATAGCATCAACCAATAATTCAATAATGGCGCTATACTCTGCAATGTTGTTGGTCACACGGTCGAGGCACACACCTTGTAAAGATACAAGTTCGTTTGTTGGGGCATAGATTGCCCACGCAGTGGAAGCAAGGTTCTAAGTACTATGTCTAGCGCCATCAGCGAAGCCAATATAGGGTAGCGAAGACTCTGACATCTGGAAATCAAACACAACGTCACATAAGGGTAGAGACCAGATAACGACAAAAGAAAACTATAGTAACACACAAAACGTATGATACAATAAAATACAAGTACTTGTGCATAGATGATTTATGCATAGTACTTCTTCAAGTACAACCCATTCTTGGGTTCACTCAAAGGGATACCATCATAATCTACCAAATCATATGCTCCTTTTTCCAAAACTCGGCGAACAATATAAGGACCTCACCACATGGGTTTGAATTTCCCAGCTCCTAACATATCTCGATCATGTTCATAGAGAAGAACAAGATCACCTTCGGAGAAAATGCGAGGCTTGACATGCTTGTCATATTGGGCTTTAACACGCTTTTTTTGGGCTTCTATTACTAGAGTGGCGTCACGTTGAGTTTCACCTAATTGCATAAGATACAATAGACGTTCTTCTTCAGCAAAAGTGTTGGGTAGGAGTTCAACAGCTAGCTTCAGAGAGGGTATCTCACATTCAATAGGAAGAATGGCTTCCACACCAAAGACTAACCGAAAAGGCGTAAACCCAGTAGCAGACTTGACAGATGTCCGGTATGCCCACAATGTCAAAAACAACATTGTGTTCCAACTTGTTTTATGAATCCCTATCATACATCGAAGAATAGTTATGAGAACTTTGTTAATCACTTCGACTTGACCATTAGCTTGAGGATAATAGGGCGTTCAGTTATCATGGCGAAGACCCAACTTTTCCGTTAGTTCAGACATCATAAAATTCCTAAAGTGGCTATCATGATCAGTGACGATAGCTTGAGGAACACCAAAACGAGCTATGACGTGATTAAAACAAAACAAAGATATGGTCTTTCCAGTATTATCGAATGTCGGCATCCCCTCGGCCCATTTCATAAAGTAATCAACAGCTACAATGATGTAACCATGCCCCCCGGCTGAGTGAGGGTGACATGTCATGAAATCAATGCCCCATTTTTCAAAAGGACCAACCGAGACCACAAGATGAACAGGAGCAGGATGTGACCGAATTTTCTGATTGTAGGTTTGGCAGGCATGGTATTTCTGAACGACAGTAATGCAGTCGTTAAACAAAGAAGGCCAAAAATACCCTGCATGTAAGATCTTCTGGGCAGTAGCATACCCAGACATATGACCACCACATGCTCTGAAATGGAAGTCATTCAGAGATTTCTCGGCTTCGTCGAATGTTAAACAACGTCGAAAAACAGAGTCAATTCCCCGACGGTAAAGAGTATCCCCGACGATAATGTATTGACGAGCTTGATAGCGTATGCGACATCGTTCAGTGCTAGACAAAGTAGGTTGGAAAGTCTGAGTTTGGAGATATATAATGATATCCCCATACCAAAGATCATCAATGCTAATAAGAAAAAGAGATTCATCGGGAAATGAATCAATTGCTACATTTTCCGTTGCAGAGTGAGGAAAATCGCATATCAACTCAGCAAAAACTAAGGGTTTCTTAGACTTGGCGCGATCAAATTCCAAGTCAAACTCCTGGAGTATGAAAATCCATTTGGAGTATTTTCCCCCTAGCAATTGACGTGTCAAAATATGTTGCATAGGGTTGCAATGAGAAATCACCGTAGTCTTGCGTGAGAGGATATAGTGCCAGAAGCGTTGAACGGCTTGAAAGGCAGCCAAGGCCAGTTTTTCGACATGTTGATACTTGATTTCAGTAGGTGTGAGACTTCGAATCAAGTAATAAATAACATGTTCATCGTGCGCATCATCCTCTTGGACGAGAGCCATGCCAATAGTGTACTCCGAGGCAGCAAGATAAAGGAAATAATCGCGACTATAATCGGGAGGAAAGAGAAGCGGGGCTCGCGTTAGGGACAACTTTAAAGCTTCAAAAGCATTGTTGGAAATGGTATCCCAGACGAAATCTGAATATTTCTTTAACAGCCGCGTAAAACCATGAGCGATCTCGACATAATTAGGGATAAAACAATGAAGAAAGTTTGCTTTCCCCTGCAAACTTTGCAACTGACGCAGTGTAGAAGGAGGAGGGAGATTAAGGATCACCTCAACCTTAATAGGATCCACCCGGATCCCTTGACGCGAAACGATAAAACCTAGAAGACGACCAGATTCTACGCAAAAAATGCATTTATGAGGATTTAAACGTATATGATAGAACCGACAGTGAACGAAAATGGCTCGGAGGTGGGTAGGGTGATCGATTCTACGCATAGAATGAGCTAGTAAATCGTCCAAATAGGGTTGAATGATATGCTTGATATCATGAAAAGAATAAGACATAGCACATTGAAACATCGCGCCAGCGTTCTTAAGACCGAAAGGAAGTTTCCTATAGGCAAAAGTACCCCAAGGACAAATAAAGGCAGTCTTATGTTGATCCTCGGGAGCAATGTTAATTTGATTATAGCCGGAGAAACCATCCATGAGAGAGAAGATTTCACTTCCGGCGCAGTCATCGACAATCTGATCGACGAAGGGGGTAGGAAAGTTGTCTTTGGGACAAGATTTGTTAATATCCCTATAATCAACACATACATGAATAATGCCGCCTTTCTTGTCAACTGGGACAGGATTGGAAACCCATTCGGTAAGATCCAACGGATAAATAAAGCCAGCTTTTAGAATTGTCTCAACTTCGAGTTTGATAGCAGCCTCTTTGCGTGGGTGAACTGGACGAAGGCGTTTCCGGACGGGTTTAGCGTCGGGGTATGTCTTGATCTCATGTACAAAAATTGTAGGGTCGATACCTAGAATCTCTTCGTAGCTCCAGACGAAGATGTCATGAAATTCTTTGAAAAGAGACGTATAGGTGATTATTTCGTCAGCGGAACACGAAGCACCAATATGAACATTTTCAACAATCCCAGGTTTAATAGATATGTCAATGGGAATCGTGGGTGAAATATTACTTAATTTCCCTTCAACAAACACATCGTGTGTAGTCGCTGGAACCATCGAGATGACAACAACGCTCGACGGAGTCGAAATCCGTTGGTAGTTCTCAAGAGTGTGTTGTTCTAGAAAGAGTATGGAACGATGATTCCCATCGTTCCAAGGGGTGTCCTCCATGACGGACATGATCATCTCGTCAGTGGGAAAAATAACACGAAAAGGATTAGGAGACAACTCATCAAGAGAGGGGGTAGAAGGTGTTGTCGATTGAATGGCCTAATAGGCAGATTCAACCGGACTTAATGTCATTGCATCGCCAAAACGAAGATGATCTCCAGGGTTAGAGACAATCCAAGGGTCCTGTGACGCTGGAAGTTCGTGACGCATGGTGGAGATCATGTTTAAAGAAGCAACAGACGGGCGTGGAACATCGGGCGGTGGAATGGGAAAAGTACCCATTAACGAGGAGTCCTTTAAAAGGCCTACACCAACGTTCTCATAACCCGGTGGGGTTTTAGTAATAAACAACACATTGCCAGTACGGGTATCAGAATTGAAGAAGGCAAGTTGGTCAATGGTAACAACCTTTCCTTGATGAGGGAAACGTACTACACGGAAAAGTGTTGACACAACAATGTGCATGGAATCAATCCAGTTGCGGCCAAGTAGAAGATTATAATCAAGGGGAGCGTCAAAGAATTCCACTTCAACTTGGACCGTCTTACCTTCTAGTGTAATGGGCAACGAAGGAAGAACATTGTAGGGCTTAAAACCAGAGCCATTGAAGGATTTAAGAGTGTTATGGGATTCATTCAAAGGAGGAGATCCAATGGCTTTCCAACAAGCAAGAGACATAACACACGTCGAGGCACCCTCGTCAATAACAGTTCAGCAAATGTTTTTGTCGGAGACAACCACTTGTATTTGAAACGCGAGTTGAGGGGGTAGCCTTGGAATGTGATCTTCCAAGTCAAAGACTATCAAATTCATATCTGTCGGGTCAATTCCACCTATAGCTTTCAACAGTGCCTTCCGTTGTGCAGGACAAGACTCAAGGACTTCAAGGGCTGACATCGCCAAAGGTGCCTGGGCCAGATCTTCAAAAATGTTGTAGTTCTGGGCCGCATGAGCATGAGGATTGAAAGTCGATTTCCATATGACACCCTTAGGGCGGGGTCGCAGAACTGTGTCGAGGCTCAGTCGTTCGAGATGAAGAGGACCATTGGTAGGTGGAGTCGCTGGAGAGGGTTGTACCAAAGTAGGAGGTAAATCGTCAACCTTCTCCTTAGATGGAGAATAATCTTTAGCTCGAGTCGTGAGTGCAACATTGTTCTGCTTAGAATCACCAGTACACATCAAAACATATGATGTAGTAGAAGAGGATGGTTGGTCATGAATGACCAACTGAGCCTGTTGTTGAGACGGGAAGGGTTGGGACAAGACAACTGGCGTAGGTGGTTTCGGAGTTCCTTGAAGGAACTTAGTGACCTCTCCACGTCGTGGAAAATCCTTCATGTAATGATCATCACCACAGATAAGGAAAGGGTATCATGGTTTGCGCTTATCCCGATCATCAACAGGAGTGGTTTTAGTTTTCTCTGCTTGATTATTATTTTTTCCCTCCTTATTCTTGCCTCTCCCCTTTTTAGATTTGTTTTTACCGGCTGGGGTAGATTGAACAACATTTACCTTAGAAGTTTTGTCGGTGGGAGTGGTAGGAGATGAAGCATTTTGAACATTAGAAGAAGAATATTTAGGGGTTGTGCTCGAAACAGAATGTGATTGGGCTTAGGCAGTACCAATCACACCGTCAGTTGCATGTGAGGCAACTGCAGTCGCTAGCGTGCTGGAAGTATTAGGATGAGGTAATTCAGGTAGTAAATCGTAAAGTGTTCCCATTTGCGAATAAACGAGATCAATATATTGAGCATGACTTATATCCTGCTCCTCCATGACAACGCCACCCATGGAAATATATTTACCAATTCCGTTCACAAATTATTTTGTAAACCATTCTACCAATAACTGATCGGGAAGTTCAAGTTTAATGAGACGTCATCTCCTTCTCCACTCATGGATATGATCCGATATATGAGTACCTTTAGTCTATTTGAAGGAAGTCAAAATCTCAGTCCTGGTATCATAACGGATCGGTAACTAGTAATGTGTAAGGAAATCCATATCTAGGGTGTTGAAATTAGAGAAGAAACCTCGTGGAAATTCGATATACCACTTCGCAGCAGAACCGGTAAGGGTTCGTTGAAAAAGATGTAAACGAATAGAGTCATCCATCAATGAATTGGATGAACACCATAGGTGAAAATTCATAACGTGATTGTTTGGGTCCTCTCCCACTTTGTCATCGAATTTAGGAATGTTCAATGGAAGCTTGGCTGGAATAACAGGTCATTGGAGAGAGTGACGAATAGGATCATTTAAAATCCTAGACAAATCTGACAAATCCAAAGTAGCAAGAAAAGGTAACTATCGATTCACCTGCGGGTACTGGTGGCTTTGGGGTGGGAGTCCTGTCAGCAAACCAGTAGGACCGTAAGCAGTCTGCCCATAATGGGAAGACCCATGCAGATTAGGTGGTGGTTGGAGAGGATAGTAGCTCCCGGAATTGTAACCTTGAGTGGGGACATGAGTTTGAGCATTTGTACCCCAAATAGGATTGGGTAAACCTGGATATGGTTGGCCTATAGTAGGGACATGCAACTGCTGCCCCCCAATCATTTGAGGAGGATTTTGGATCATCTGATTCCAATACTGGGCCAAAGAGGGAGGTATATTTTGCCCAAAAGGTGGGGTTGGTCCCCCTATCATAGGTGGAGTTCCAACCGGAAGTTGTGTCCCAATCGAAGGTTGTGTAGTAATTGGAATGTGTCCGGTAAGAGGAGGTTGAATTGTACCACCTTGTCCACCAACGGGAATCTGCAAGTTCAGTGTAATGGACGGGATAGTGCCACTAGAATTAGGATTTCCAATAGGAAATTGTGGGAGTGTCGGAATAAAACCGGGAATAGGGTGCCCAGGAAAATAAGGACCACCGAGAGAACCGGATGGGGCTTGCGGAGGTGTTGGTATAGAAGCATTCAATGCATGGTATTTGGGTGGTAGTGTCGGAGTGACATTGGGCGTTCGTTGCGTATTTATAGGAGCAAGTCCAGCCGCAGTGAACCCGGTTGGGACACTCGTAGTGTTCGTGAGATGGGCCATTTCAGCAGGGACAGTAAAGTGATAAGTGGTAGTTAATGGTACTGTCTCTAAATTAGAGATTTCAGAAATCACAGGTGGATTAATCTCAGAAATCACAGGGGAACCTAGACCAAAAAGGTCCCTTCGGAAAACACCTGTAGAACAAAAAGGATCTTGGCCTTCTATGCCGGGAAAAGGCCCAACGGGTGATCCAGAAGATGTAACAACTAATTCTCCGTAAGAATTCAGGCGCATAAATGGTCGCTCAGAACCAGGGTGAAGTCGAAAATCCTCTCTAGTATTGGTAATTCGGAAAGGTTCTAAAGAGTCTCGTTCCACTTGTGGTGTGGTGACGACTGTGACTTCATTTTTTCAAGGAGAGCCCTCAGGTGTACCTGTAGGCAAGGGTTGAGAATTGTCCAGATGCTCTGGAGATAAACCCTGCATTCTACGTGAACGACGTGGGGGAGCTATTGTAAACGAGTGACAAACTTCGCGAAGAAAATTCTATGGTCAACTTTGAGAAACAAACAACTTACGCTAGTAAACAAAATCTAGGAAGCAATCACCAAGCAAACAAGACCTTCTAATTTGGAAGCCACTAGTTGGTGATGAAATCCAACGTCGCAACAACGAGACGAGAAGGGGCTGGGCTAGGGTGGAAACGTTACGTTGATGACCTACTTAACAGAATTAGACCCTGGTGCAAGCTCCCACACATAATCATGGGTATACCTTCCAAGGAGCCCGAGTGAGTTTGGTCAACGTCAATTCTAGGTACCATGAAGACTTTCCCCTCCACAGTCACCTCAGGTAAGAACCTAGAGAGAAAGGCCACTAAGGTCACCACCAACAACAATAAATCCTGGGGGAACAGTCGACGGTCCGATCCACACGCAAAGGCAGGGTATCTATCCCGCAATCAACTCAAGAGGCTTCCACTCAGCATTGTGCATATACCTTCGAGTGATCCTCGTAATACGTGCAATCTCTACACTGATATCAATAAAGCAAGGTGAGTAACTCTGCCAATATCAATGCGACCTAGTGTTTGACCCTTGTGTGAGAAGGGCTTCCCAGGACAAGATGTTGCAAATGGAATTTAACACTCCCTAACACAAGATGTTATTGTGTGTTTCGTGCTTTTGGAGAGTGTATCTCTCTTCCTACTCCAAAGCGCTAGCCTAGCTAAATGTTGGTGTAAAAGAGCCCTAGAAAAGAGTTACTAGATAAATTTTATGATTACGCAATGTTATTAAGAGTTGTTGTTTACTCAAAGGTAACGGAAATGAAACTTATGTTGTATGACTCTGACCCAACAATGCAAGGAGGATAATGAAAAAGACAACTTTTCATTCAATGAATCCTATGTATGGGAGAGAGAGAAAGTTTTCCAGATCAATCCTTGAACTACAATGCAAAATTTATTTTGAAAGGCAAATGAAAACAATCACTTATCAAATGACAACTCTCTATTGTGTCTTTTTCAAATACTTCAACAATATCAATAATTTGATTTTCAATGTTTTCTAAAACGAAAAGAATTTTTTAAAAGAAAATATTTTTGTTCACTTTTCAAAAAGGACCCATACTATGATAGTAAGAGTACATAAAATCGAAAACCAAATGAACAAGCAATGATAAACACCCAATCCACTCTTTCAATGAAATAAAAAATAAAGTGCAAACCAATGTAGTCTTTTCAAATGCAAAAGAAAATGATCCTTCAAATCAAAAGCAAATGATAAAAACCAAGAAAACTTAACTTTCAACCAATCACGGGATCTTAATTGATCAAACACACTCAGATTCTGAAGTCAGAGAGAATGGTTTTGCAAAGAAAAGTCAAGAAATGAAATTCAAGACACAAATGACAAGAAAAGCCTTGGAACCCTAAGACTGTTCATGCACGCAAACAAAGTGATGAGGGGATCAATTTTTGCTCAAAAATTCAAAGTGCTCGAAATCACTTCAAATCGGACGAGAGCATAGGCCTCCTCATTTCCAACCCAACGCAACTTGTTTCGTCTCAAACGGACATCGGGAGCGAGAGATATTGCAATCTGTTCAGAATGTCAAACAGGCAAAAAAAAAGGACTATGACTGTACAGTCCGTACAGGATGACGTGGTAGGGTCGTACGAACGTACGCTGATGTGACATGTGGTGACGTGGAAGTTTCTGATTGGTAGATGTGGTCAAATGAGAGTTTTACATGTGTCCTTTTTGGTGGCTAATGGTATGTTGACATGTGGCCCAATCCGTGGGTGCCACGTGTCACTCGTTGTTTGGGTTAAAAGTTGTCATTAGCAAGAATCGACGCCGCGACCTCTGGGTAGGGGAACGACTTGGAAAGGAGCTGCCAACCAGTGCACCACCGAGTATTTCTTAATATGTATGTGGTTCAATTTATATTTAAGTTTGAATGTGGGGTTGGTTTGGGCCGCGACCGGGCCGGGCCTAGCCCCAGCCCTTGGTCGTGCGCCATTTTAACATATGACTACAACTATAATATATAGTGCGCGCGTGGGGTTTTTAATTATGGTTTGAAATAGTTAATCCCGTGGCTATATTCCTAACTACATATGACCACAACCAAGTGCACAGGGAAGTAGGAACGGTTGGCACGGTTAGCCTTTTTCTTGATGCGCGTGGTCATATTATGACCCCATATGCCCAGGTGCTAGGCGGTTAGGGGCTGGCGCGCCCATAACCGTCCTACATTTCACATCATTGGCGTGGTTGCGTCCAGTGATGGGTTTTCACGCTTTAAATTGCGTGTGTGCTAGGTTCATGTTACAAGGGTGTGTTTTGTAGATGCAGAGATAGCAAGCTTGAAGGGGGGACTTCGAGGAGGCCTAACTTCTTCGTTTTTTGACCGATTGAGGTGCCGAAAAAATCCCAGCTAGGGGTTTTTGGACACTTTGAATCCATTGGAGCAGTTTTTTGGTTAGTTTGAGCATTGTAAGGCATGTTTTTTTATCACTTTGAGAAATTAATAATAATGATCCATTGGAAGTTGGACCAGGAGATGTATCCCAAGAGAGGGGTGAACTCCTTTATCAATTGTTGTGTTTATGTGCTTATTTTCATTGATTATGCTGCTGTCTATTTGTATCTTGCATGAGTAATCCTTTAATTAATGTGTCGCAAAGTCGATCCATTTTCTTTTAACACATAAAATTTACTTGCAAATAATTTCAAGATTTCAAGTCTTCTTCATTTTTAGATCAAGTTGGTATCAGAGCACTGGTTTTTGAAGACTTGATTGTTTGCAAGTGTTTGTTTCTGATGCTCACAA
>ML792015.1:276129-331064 GCA_009831015.1 Picea engelmannii
GGAAACCTCCTTTTACCCCACTTAAATGTTCAAGTACCAGATGATTCAAAATGAAAATGTCTCCTTGGTATATATAGGAGACTAGGAGGTATAATTACAACTAATGGCCTAAAGCTGACATAAATAAAATAAAATTACTAATACAATATGCCCAAATTAAGGGGTAATGATCCAATACTAATATAATATGCCCCAATTAAGGGGTAATGAGCCAATATTAGGGCTTAACATATTATGCATTTTTAACTCATTTTGGATATGTGGCTTTAGTCAGATTGCATAGGATTAGATTAATTGTTATTTTGATAGTGTGGGTACTCACATAGTGATCTAGGAGGATCTGGAATAGAGGTCTAGAAAGATCCAAAACACTCATGGAGGTCCAGGAGGATTAAAAAATGCTTAAATTTTGATTGTCTCAAATGTTCCCAAAAATGGCATCAATACGTAGATCTCAACGATATATTTCCAATGATGCAAAAATCGCCTCAAAAGGAGTTTGTATGCAAATGATATGGATGGTCAAATTTTAGGTCAAACAAAGAAAAAACTCAAAGGTTAAAGTCAAGGTGACATGTGTCACCACTGAAAAGGTGACACATGGAATGACCATACATACTATGGTGATGACATGGAAACACCATGGATTTCCATGTGGCACATCTTACAACTAACCAAGTAGGTGAGATGAAATATGTACAACACAAGTGGACCAATCCGGCAAGGACACATGGCATCAATCATACAGTTGGTTGATAGGTGGACCAATAGGAGGCTGCCACGTGGCAGTCTTGCTTGGCTCAATGGTAGTTTGAGCTACCAAAACAAATATATGCAAGTAGGTTGGATCAAACCCCGGACCTCTCGCATACAAATGTAACGCCTTACCAATAGACCCACGAGAGTTTCTTAACCATATATGGATTAATATATATTTAAGTTTGGTTAGGAATTTAATCAGTCATAAAAGGGATCGAGGGATAATCCCTTGACCCTTGGTAATATATGGATCCAATGTAACCATATCCTAAAACATGGGGGTGCCAACAAGAAATACCAACGAACTATATAACAACCATTTAATATATGGTTTGAACGTTGCAACAAAAACACTATAACATATGGCAAGGTTGATCAGGTTCGACCCCATGACCTGCCATACCACATGCCAGCACTTTAACTATTGCGCCAAAGGAACTTTTCTTCAATGCAATCCAACAAACAATTTTTCCTTGAGTTGCAGACGTAGGTTAGGGCTTGTGTCGTATTTAATGGGTACGAGAATCTAGGTGATGGGAATAATTTGTAGAGTACGGATTGGGTCTCGAGGTTCATGACAGTGGTATCAATACCTTGGGATTGCACTATAATGTGTGTTGATATCTTCCTTAACATAATTATATGAGATTTATACTCTTTTTTCTCGAAATTTCACAAGGAATTCGATGGTCCACTCTGTTTTTAAGTTTGAGAAACCAGTAAAAAGGTCATTATAAAACACAATAATTTGAGAATTAATAAATAGGTCTCTATTGGAAGTGGACCCGTAGATGTAGCCCAAATTGGGTGAACTCCATTAACAAACTTGTATATGTGATTTTCATATCGTTGTTCTATTTCACTCAATTATTTGCAAGTTGTTTATCATTAAAGTGAATTTGGATAGATAAATGGTTTCACATGTATTTTGCAATCAGTCAAACGATCATTATTATTTTGAAATCAAGTTATATGTTCATGTGAATTAAATAATAATTAACTTCGAAGTATTTTTCGGATCAAGTTGGTATCAGAGTTTGGTTTTGATAAGTGTTTGCTAGTGAATGCTTACAAGATCCAAATTCAAGCTTAGTAAAGGAAATATTGCACGTTGAGTCGGAGATTCAAAGGATATTTTGAAAGAAAAAGATGGACTTTGAAGGAAATAAAGGATAATATCCTCCCATGAGACCTAAGGAAGTTATGGATACACTTCTCTCAATGAGGGAAATAATATATCATTTATATCAAAGAATTCACAACTCTAGTGACAGAGAATATTTGGTAAAAGATAAAGGAGGAGGTGAAGGTTGTGGACCTGAAGAACCATTTTCACAATAATCCTCATCATCATATACCAATGGAGAAAATGAATATTCTTCACATAAGAAGAATCCCTCTAAGAAGTCTTCCTTTTCTCATACTCCTAATTTTCCTTTATTGAAATTGGATGTCAAGTTCGAATTTCCAATTAACAATGGAGAATTGAATGTTGTAAAGTTGGACAATTGGATCAAGCAGATAGAGATTTATTGCAGGGTACAAAAGATCATGGATGACACCAAAAAGATACAATTAGTTACTCTTCATCTAGGTGGTACAAAATTGATATGGTGGGAGAGTAAGACACAAGTTGATCTCATTCAACAGGGTACAATAATTACTTCTTGGGATGAATTTACTACTGCAATTAGAAAACAATTTTATCCATTTTCTTACTTGAAAATGACAATTATGGAATGGAAACATCTCAGACAAGGCAAGGGGAAAAATATCCAAGTATATACGCAGGAATTTAAAAAGAAATCATTATCTTTAGTAATTCCAATAAATGCTCAAGAAAATCTTCTAAATTATATTGGTGGCATGCACTCATATCTTCGACACACTATCCTAATGTTTAACCCTACTAACATTGATGAAGTGTCATTACAATCTACTCATCTAGAGGCTAGTAAATGGAAGCATGAGATTGAAGATAAGATGCCACACAAGTTTGAAAAGAAACTGAAAGGAAAATGGAAGAGTAAGAAGTCAACTACTGTAAAAAAAGATAGATAAATACCTACATGTTCCCGCTATAAGAGAAATGGGCATGAGGAAACACATTGTAGGAAGTTGGATCCAGAATTACCACCAAAGAAGTTCCAGGAAAAGGGAAGAAAAATTGTTGTTGCAAAACGTTGTTACATTAGCTTGACAAGATATGGGATCAGATTCAGGAGATGGATCTAAGATCGTAGCAATAGCAAGCAAAGGTATATCTACCACTAATTATTCAGTTCAACCAGCTAAATTGGAAAGTGGTATTAATCAAAAGAAAAGAAGTGAGATTTTTCATGTCAGGGTTGTATTCAAGCATACAAAGATAGACACTTTGTTTGACAGTGGATCTCAAGTCAACTTAATATTTGAATCAATTGTTAAGAAGATGGGTTTGAATATGAAAACTCATAAAAAAACATGTCCATTAGGTTGTGTGTGTGAAGATGCTAAGTTGCAGGTGAAAAAGCAGTGTAAGATCATTTTTGTAATTACAGCTAAGCTCTTTGATGAGGTTGAGCTAGATGTTGTACCTCTTGACATTTGCGACATTGTCTTTGGTAGTCCATATATATTTGATAGGAAAGCTATATTTTATCATGAATAGAATAAATACCACCTTTTCAAGGATGGTATTGAATTTATTGTCAAATATCATCGTATCAAAACTAATGTTTCTTTAGTGAGAACATGACAAATGAAGAGACTTGTGAATGTAAGAAAATATTTTGTTTTCATGATAGTGAACCAAAACGAAGAAGAGATCTCTGATTCTTTATCAAGTTTTGATCCAGATAATAAACAAGAGTTGGTCAAAATCATATCTAACTATGATGAGTTATTTCATGAACCTACAGGGTTGCCTCCTAAAAGGGAGGTTGAACATGAAATCTGTTTGCAGCAAGATACTCTTATTCCTAACATTGGTATGTATAGGTCATCAGTGCTAGAGAATGTAGAGATAAAGAAGCAAGTTCAGGAATTTCTTGATAAAGGAATCTAAGGCCAAGTTCCTCTCTGTGTATATCTCCTATTGTATTAGTTCCGAAGAAATAAAACACTTGGAGGATGTGTATTGGCTTTCGAGCACTTATCAAGATTATGGTAAAGAACATATATCCTCTTCCTAGAATTGACGATTTATTGGATCAATTAAAGAATGTTGTCTATTTCACTAAGATAGACTTGAGAAGTGGTTACAATCAGATTTGAATTGTGACAAGTGATATATGGAAGATTGCTTTCAATACAAATCATAGGTTGTTTTAATAGTTGGTAATTCCATTTGGCTTATGTGATGCACCTACGACATTTATGAGGGCAATTTATGATGTATTTAGACCCCACATAGATGACTTTGTTATTGTCTACTTAGATGATATTTTGATCTTTGGTATAATATGGGAAGATCATATAATGCATGTAAAGACAGTATTTGAACTCTTGAATAAGGATAAATTGTATGTAAAAATTTCTAAATGTGAGTTTGGAAAAACTTCTCTAGTATATTTGGGTTACATTGTAGAGAATGGTCAGCTAAAGATAGATCCTACAAAAGTAGAAGTTATTCTAAAATGGCCCAAGCCAACCACTTCCAAAAAATTCGGAAAATTCTTAGGAGCAGTGCAATACTGGAGGAAATTAATTGCTAATTTATCTTTCATAGAAGCTCCTATGCATGCGTTAAGAAGTGTAAAACAAGTCTTTCAATGGGGAGGCAAGTAGAAAAAATCCTTTGAGACCTTGAAGGAAAAGATAAGCACCGCACCAATTTTGGCTCTACTGGATCTACAACAACCATTTGATATTCAAACCAATGCAAGTGGATATGCCATGGGAGAAGTCTTCATGCAACGAGGTAAACCTATATGTTATCATTATGAGACTTTTATTCAAGAAGAAATTAACTATCCAACATATGATCAGGAATTGTGTGCATTGGTACAATGTGTGAAGAAATGGAAGCATTACTTAATGGGAAAGGAGACCATAATTCATACAAATCATCAACCATTACAGTATTTTCAATCACAAACCAAGCTAAAACAATCACGACATTTCATATGGATGGGTTTCTTACAATAGTTTCATTTGGTAATCAAGTATAAGAGAGGTATTCATAACAAGGTTGCATATATGTTTTCAAGACCAGTGATCAATGCATATACAGTACTAAGGTATAATCCCTTAGCTCATGAAATTTATGTTGAAAAATATACAAGGGATGATGATTTTAAAGACGTATTTATGGCTTTAATTCATGCAGATCACCAGTTAGATTATCATGTGCATGACAATTTATTGTATCATCTTGGAAAATTTTGTATTCTCGTAGATGAAAGAGTAAATTTAATTAGAGAAGCTCACACATCTCTCATTTATATTCATTTGGGGGTTGGTAAGACAGTAGCATAGTTACAGACATATTGTTATTGGCCTCGAATGAATGAGACAGTTTCCAAGAATGTAAAAGGGAGTGTTATGTGTGTGACAAGTAAGCCTAGCAACAAAAAGTTGGGATTATATACGTCGCTTCCAGTACCTTCTCATCCATGGGAAATTATCTCAATGTATTTTGTAGGGGTTTTTTCTATGTCCAAGACAGGGCATGATTACTTATATGTTGTTGTGGATAGATTCAATAAGATGTGTATTTTAATGCCATGCAATAAATAGGTCACAACTGAATAGACAACACAAATTTTCTTTGCTAATGTTTAGGTTTATTTTGGGCTATATAAGATCGAGACTCTCGGTTTTTGGGAATTTTTGGTATCACTTATGGGAGTTAATGCACACTAAACTAAAGAAGAGCACAAATTTTCATCTGTAGACAGATGGATAGACAAAGGTCGTAAACAGAACAATGGTACATGTACTTCAAGGATACTACAGCAAGCATCCTAAGTTGTGGGATGAATAGTTTCCCAATGTACAACATGCTTATAATCATGCCATGCATTCTTCTACTCATAGAAATCTTTTTGATGTATGTTTGGGGTACTTTCCTAAATCACATATGGAGTTTTCTTTTGGAGAAGAAATTAAAAAGAATGGACAGGATGATACAGATAAAGTTGAAAGGTTCATTTATAGGATCCAACAAGTACATCAAGCAATACATGAACAATTGGAGAATATCCAAGCCAAATATAAGTCTAGGCATGATAAACAATGGGTTGATCATTAGTTTCAATTCGGTGATCAATTATGGTTACATATCAACAAAGATAGAATGAAAGGTGAAGGTAAAAAATTTCAGGCCAATCTGATATGGTCCATTCAATATATTAGACAAGATTGGTACGAATTCTTTTCGTTTATATCTACCAGCCTACATGCAAATGTATTCAATGGAAAATGTTTATAATTTGAATCTTTATGACCCTCCTATGATTATGGATGAAGATGGAAGTATTCAAGTTCCAGCAGTTGATGATTTTGCTCCATAATACTTAGATGAGCTACAGGAAAAGGTTATTCTCCACAGAAGAATCATAACTTCACAGTGAGGTGATGTGGAATATCTTTGAGTTGGTCTTAAAGGGATGAAACCAAGCAAAGAAAAGTGGATTGAGATCGGGAAGGATATTTTCCCTCATTTAGTTGTTGAGTAATTAAAACTTTTGGTGGTTCGAAAGTATTCCAATGGGGAGGAATGATCCAGGAGGATATGGAACTCTCACAGAGGTCCAGAAAGATCTGGAATGCTCACAGAGGTCCAGGAGGATTCATAAATGCTCAAAATTTGATAATCCCAAATGTTCCCAAAAATGAAATCAATGTGTATAGATCAGTGATATATTTCCAACGGTGAAATAATTATCTCAAACAGAGTTCGTATGCAAAAGATATGGCTGGTCAAAGTTTAGGTCAAACAGGGAAAAACGTCAAAGGTCAAAGTCAAGGTGACACATGTCACCACTGAAAGGGTGACACATGGAACGAACATACATCTATACGGTGAAAACATGGCAACACCATGGAGTTCCACATGGCACATCATAGAGTTGACCAAGAAGGTCACATGACATCGGTATGACACAAGTGGACCAATCCAGCAAGGACATGTGGCATCGATCGTACAGTTGGTTGATAGGTGGACCAACCAGAGACTTCCACATGGTAATCCCACTTGTCTCAATAGCAGTTTGAACTACCAAAAACAATATATGCGAGTAGGTCAGATCGAACCCCATACCTCTCTCATACAAATGTAACATCTTACCAATAGACCCGTGGGAGTTTCTTAACCATATATGGATTAATATATATTTAAGTTTGGTTGGGAATTTGATCAGATAGAAAAAGGGTTGATGGATAAGCCCTCAACCCTTGCTAATATATGGATCCAATGTAACCATAGCTCGAAACATAGGGGCACCAACAAGAAATACCAATGAACTATATAACAACCATTTAATATATGGTTTGAACATTGCAACAAAAAAAACATAACATATGGAAAGGTCGATGGGGTTCGAACCCATGACCTGCCATACCATATGCCAACACT
Source organism: Picea engelmannii (assembly GCA_009831015.1). Lineage (NCBI taxonomy): Eukaryota > Viridiplantae > Streptophyta > Pinopsida > Pinales > Pinaceae > Picea > Picea engelmannii. Next base: position 283,448 of record ML792015.1, read on the forward strand.
TTAACAATTGCACCAAAGGAGATTTTTGTTAAGGCAAGCCAACAAACAATTATTTATTGGTTTCCTTGAGTTGCAGACAGAGGTTAGGGCTTGTGCCCTATTTAATGGGTGCACGAACTAAGGTGATGGGAATAATTTGTATAGTACGGATTTGGTATCGAGGTTTGTGCCAAAGGTATCAAGACCTTGGTATTGCACTGTAACGCATTCCAAGAGCTTCCTTAATGGAATTATATGAACTTTATACTCATTTTTCTCGAAATTTCGCAAGGAATTCGATGGTGCACTCTATTTCTAAGTTTGAGAAACCAGTAAAAATTTCATTGTAAAACAAAATCATTTGAGCATTAATAAAGAGTTCTCTATTGGAAGCGGACCTTGAGACGTAGCCCAAATTGGGTGAACTTCGTTAACAAATTTGTGTGTGTGATTTTAGTATTGTTGTTCTATTTCACTCAATTATTTGAAAGTTATTTATCATTAGAGCAAATTTGGATTGATAAGTGATTTCACTTGTATTTTGCAATCAGTCAAACAATCATTATTATTTCGAAATCAAGTTATATTTTCATGTGAATTAAATAATAATTAATGTCTAAGGATTTTTCGGATCACATAGCCATTGTTTTCTAATCATGTGTGAATTTGTCCATTTACCTTTTGTTGAAGTTTGGTGAGTTTTCCAAAAACATATCCTCGAAGATACCTTCAAACCTTTAAAAGAAATCATTCTTGAATTATCCTAGCCATATGAATAGGTTGAATTATTCCACCACATGTACCAATTGTATGTGTTTCCCTCAATATGCATGGAGGAGTGCTTGATTTTTTCATAGTTATTTGCAATATTATATATGTCAAAGTATTATTCCACTTTGTTAAACCATGCCACACTTTTCTTTTCATTCTCTTTGAACTTTGATAACTCTAATTTCTTCCTCATCAGGTATGCAAATATATGTGTATCTGTATAGGGCAGTTGATGGTTGACGATCACTATGTCATTTGTAGGAATGCTTGGTTGTGGATCAGCTATACTCAAGAAACTTGGTTGTGGATTATTTGTACTTGAATAACTTGGTTGTGTATTGGTTTTATGTAGAGAATTAACATTGGTTGAAATCCATGTCATGAGTGCCTTTAGCTCATTTATATATTGTTTTATCTCATCATGATTTATTTTAATCTCCTTGAGTTATGGTTTATCTTTCTTCAACTCATCATGGTTCTGATTAATTTTCTATGTGATTTATGCTTGATCCTCAATGACTTTTTTATATTGAGCCTCTACTTGCTTGTATTATTTCTCTAGTTTTTCCAACCTAGAAATAGTATTTATCATTTTCGTAGTTATTAGAGGAGAAATCTTGTGATCCGTTTTGACTTACTTAGGTTATTGTTGTAGGATTTCATTATTTACTTGAAACTTTAAAAACTATACATATTTAAATTAGTTGATATGGATAACTATGAAACAAATGTATGATGGTAGCTATACTGATAAAGTATGATTGACATGAAAACTCATGAGGTGGGATGAAAATTGTACGATCTATATGACAATGTCTAAATGTGGTGGTTGATGTGATATGAAAACTCATGAGGGTGGTGTGAGGATTGTACGAATCAGTACAATATAAGTTGACTATGGCAGTTGGTATGTCAACATGTGATGTATAGTTGGTATGATGGCAATAACTTATACAAATTGCAAATGGGTGTTGGTTGACAACTTTTAGGTTTCCCTCAATTGGAATGAAGCTCAAATACTAATGGAGCAATATGATCACATTTTGATTTACTCAAATATATGAAAAATAATAACTATAAATATTATGTGAAGAATGAAAAATAATATGATTTTTTACAATGAAAAGAACCCGAATAAATAATCCCAAAAAGTGTTCTTGGGTACCTTTCATGAAAGGACATATCTCTTTATTAATTATTAGTTCACTTACTGTAATGTTTATTTTTCTTATCTTACTACTTTATCATATTTCTTTACTTGTTTTTATATTTATTCCTAACTTATGTATATAACATTATCATATAATTACATGAGAAAGACATGATTAGCAAATACCTTTGTGTGCCCCAACTCAAATTTCAGTTTTTTTTATACATCTTCTTTTAACATTTAATGTCAAATCCAACTCATATGTACAACAACCTTATAATTACTTTAAAAAGTTGTTTTCTAGTCTTTCTAGTCATCATGATTAACAAAGGCCCTTACAATATTTAGAATACAACTTTTGATGCAATGTATATACATTTACGATGAATATTATTTATGCAATGAATACATGTGGTGGTGAATATATCTCTACAGTGAATATATACGGTGGTGAATATTATCTCTGTAGTGAATTGAAGTGGTGAATATTATCTCTACGATGGAGAATATTATCTTTGTGGTGCTACTGCATGCATATTTATCTATGGAGTCTACAATGAATCTGGTGTGCGGTAAATTTGATCTATGGTAACTATGTTTGTGACTATTCAAACCCTACCTTGAATCAAGTGCACAAGTTTCTTATTTATTTATTTTTCTTTTCAATATGAGTAATTTACCATTGATACCTAAATCTAATATAGGAAGGCCTAACAAAGTAACCCTATATAGTCTCCATGAACCTATAGAATCAATAGGAAAACATAGAGAAGAAAGAGAATCCAAACTTCAAATTGAATTAGTAGCAATGCTTTGAAGTGAGTTGGTATCAATGCTTGATAATTAATTTAGACCCTTCAAAGATAATATTTAGAGACGGATAGACAATAAACTATTTGGGTTTCAGAATCAACTATAGAAAATGGAGGCTAGATTATAAGAAATACAAAAAAGCAACCAAGAACAAAAACAATCAAGGAAGGAAGAAGTGGTGGAAGAAAATAACAATCTTAAGGAAAAGATTAAAGAGCTAGAAGACAAGCTAATTAATAATTTGGCTCTAAATAGCATAGAACATAATTTCGATATCAAACCTATCAAAGAGAAAATAAATAAGCTCATAGAGTTATACCATGAGCATAAAAACATAGCCTTGAACATCATAATTTTTTGTATAAAAGAACAGAAAGGTGAGGACAGATTAGCAATAGTCAAGGAGGAATTAAAAATAAAGAACAAATTGAAACAATTGGCCTTATAGAAGAAAAAAGGTTGGGAAAAATAATTGAACATAAATATAGGTTGATTTGTGTCATGGTAAGCTCTAATTCCCATAAATATGACATACTTATTAAAACTCTAAGATTAAAATGGTTTGGAATATTTATAAATGAAGACCTCATTCCAGAAGATCAAGCTAAATTAAGGAAGGAGGTTCAAAAGTTAAAGGAAGCCTGAAAGGAAGGAAAATGGGAAATAAATAGGAATCAAAAAGCTATTATTAGGGCTAAATACCAAAAGGATAACAATAAATAACAATTTGATACACTTTAGATCCTTTCTTGGAACTGTTGTGGCTTTCCCTGGAACAAAGGGCCTATATTAAGTTGGATCACAAGTGAAATTGATATTATGTTTCTAGTTGAAACTTGGGAGCATGAGGAATCTAAGGTCCTTAACATAGACATATTTATATTTTCGTAAACATGGAACAAGAAATATTCTCATAGAGAGGTTGGATGCATAGCTTGTTAGATAAGAAAAAAAAAAATCTCCTTACTTTTATTTTCATAAAAAATACCCTCTCAATCAATTCATTTGCATGGATATTTCATATATCAATGCTAAGAAGATGTATATATAAATTTGTTATCTTTCACTTATTAATTCTACATTTTTATACAAAAAACAATCTTGATAAAAATTGTCCCTATAAAATCTTAGAACAAGATATTTACAATATGAGAAATGAAGGTAGTATCCTCCTGTTAGGAGACTTTAATGCTAGAACTACAATTAATCAAGCTATTATCTTAAGCAATGATTCCAACCCTAATCCTCTATGGTTAGATGAGGACCTTATTTTAGCTTATAGACAAAATATAAATTTGGAAGACTTGACTGAGAATTTATATGGTACTTAACTAATCAAGATTTGCAGTTATTGAAATCTAATCAATTGCAATGTGTTGAGGAAAAGATATAAAATGATCTTACTCAAGCATTTTCATATTTTGCTTGGCTAAAGAAAAATAGACAGGAATATCACCCTATGTTTATAGTCAACAAAAATAACATCCTAACTCACAAGTATTAATTACAAGTGCTTAGGCTAGTATTTTATCAATAAAAAGCTTGCTAGAAATTTACTTTTTATGTACTTTTATGAATATAAAAGTTGTTGAAATAAATGTAAAGATGAAAGTAAGGACACCAAGATGATAATCAATATAGATGAGACATAAAGAAATCCTTTATTTCATTCCAATTCACCAAAGAGTCATTTTATTTACAAAATCTCATACAAAAATCTTGGACCAAAGTCAAACTTAGACATCCCTGATGGAACATACAAAAGGACCTCTGACAAAAAACCAAAAACTAAACTCTAAAAGTTGGATCAAGTTGCCACAGATTTCTTCCCACTTGACTCTGCACAATAGCCTTTGTCAGTCATGAAAACTAATTCACAAAAAGACAAGTATACATAGATTATCAAGGATAGATCAACACCTCTGAAAAACAAGTGTCTGAATGATGTAATTCAACCCTGAATATTTCTATCTACAATAATATCATGCTATCATAAAAGAGAATTAGTCTTGTGATGAATAAATGAATGAATGAAAACTGAACTATCTCAACATAAACTCAAAGAGAAAACCTTAGTATGCGTCTTCTTCTATCCTCCCCTTGTTCCTCCCTTTCTTTTTTCTTTTAAACAAATTAGAATTGGTTGAAGTAGTTGAACCAACTCATTAGTTAAGTTAGTTAAAATACTCAACCAACTTTTAGTTAGGGGGGAAATTAATAATCATAATAAGGGTTATAATTAAATAATAACTAGTAGGTGGGACCCCTTGTGACTCCCATTAGCGCATAACAATCATCACATAACTATTTAGTTAAGAAAACCACACCTCCTTGTGACTCCCATCCACATATTCACATTTGAAAATTTAGCTCATGATAGTTGAAATTATTTTCAAAAAATATTACTCATATATCCAAAATAAAACATGTTGTCCAAAATTCCTGAAGTCCACTGTCATCAACAATAGATAAAATAAAAAAAACTCAAAAACCATATTTCCCACTCTACGATGCAATCTTTCCTTGATTGTTATTGTCACCCTTCGATTTTCCTGAATTTGCCTTTGGCTACACTGAGCCTTTAGGCCTAATCTCATTGATCATGTGAGAACAATCATCCCTCAAATGCATCCAGGAAGACACAGATTTGTCAGAGCCATTGGAGGGTGAGGAAGGGGCAGCAATTGCTTTTCCTTTGTCAGGGGCATGGTGGGACTCATTTTTCAATATCTTGCTAGCATGGGAGGATTACACTGGCAAGTGGTCAGGGGCATCTTGGACAATCTGATTGTTAGGCGGAGGAGAAGGTAAAGACAAATTGGGTTGGCCATGATGTTGGGAGATTGTCGGGTGGACAATCTCTTTCCATCCATCATTTTTGGGAACCTCAAGTTGCAATGAGACATGAGGGGGCACAGGAATACCGGGGCTTGCAAAACTTGGAAGGGAGGCCTTTCCATCCTAGGTTGGACTACTCCTTACCCAATACAATTGAAAAATCTGGCCTGAAACAACTGGCCTAACTCTTGTGAATCAGCTTCAAAATGTATGGAGAACCTTGGCCTTCTTGGGCCTCTATTCCAATTACCTCTCCCTTTTTTGCCTCTTCCATGGCTACCTCGGCTGAAAAAACCCATTCATGCATGCATGATTGATTAAAAAATAGTCTTTTAAATAACCATACATGACAACACTTTTAAAAATATGAAATAGATTTTGGCTCAGCAACATATCATAATCATGCAATCCAATCCATACAAATTGTTAAATTGTTTTTCAATGAGCAAGGGATGAACAAAGGTTCTTGGATATGTGAGGGGTTTGTATTGAGAAAAACATGATATAATGAGGGAAAAAATAACACAGTTACTGCTCAAAGACAACAAACAATCAACTGCAAACAAACCAAAGAAAACGTCATTGTAATCAAACTAAGACATCGCTACTTCCAACTGCTTCAACACATAATTTTTCTTGACTGTAATCAATTTTAGAACAGCGGGTGAAAAATGAATCTGGGAAGGTGAGGGGGTTGTAAATAGCAGAAATTGAAATAATGGTAGTGAAAAAGAGTGATTATTGTTCATAAAATTAATCAAGTGACCCATAACCATTCTGTAAAAGGAACCACCTCAACCCAATGACCAATGAGATCCAAAGAAATTATTGTGTAAAGTTCAAAAAATTGTGTGCATCAACTTACTCACTATAATCAAATATTTAACACAGTGCCATCAAACAAGGCAGTCTGTGTTCCACAACGATATGTAGGGGATTTTTGTTCCTCTTATTTATACATTAACATCTTATAACAATTCTCATACAAACAATAACCATTTCCACTCTGTTCATCATTAAAATCAACCACTTTCCACACATTACTTCAATCGCCAAATACAACTCAAAAGTCATGTTTCAAAAATTCAATGAAGTCAGACTGTCACTGCACCCGTGTCTGTCATTGTAAAAATGCAGGACATTCTTTAAACATACATAATGGACAGTCAACCCAATAATTCATATTAAAATTTCCAAAACCCTGACTCGCCATTTAAACAAATAGACAACCACCATCACTCCAACTCATGTTATGCTGTAGAAAACACAAAACAATTCAATCAACGCAAGTGAAATCCTGTGGCTGTACAAGTATAATTTCCTTCGACTTAAATAATCAAAATGTTGGGCTATCCATCTAATATAACGAGACATCAAAAACAGGCCCTATTTTACAACACAATCGATCAAATTTAAACAAGCCATTGTTCATAACCCCGTGACCCTTTCCAATGGTGCAATCAATTAATATTGATAACAACACAGTGGAGAGTCATGTCATAATCACCATGACTGCAACATTCTCATTCAACAATTTTAAAAACACAGTCACAGTATCATTAACTCAACCTGTCGTGTCGAGTTATCAATTCAACACAAGGAGATAGCAACAAAATTTCTCAAATCAATCAAACTGTAGAAAATCACACTGTGTAAAAACGTGTGCCCATTCTTGGAGATGCAATCAAATAAACATAATGTATATAGTGGGTGGAAATTCCATAAGCACCCTGATTTCAATAATCATTTGGCCACGCAGTTATAGTAAACATTGATTCATGTTTAGGAACACCACTCATACCAATACATCAAGCGCGAAGCGTCATTTTTCCTTAATCAATTTTAAATAGTGTCGAGTTATCCATTCAATAAACACAAGGAGGAAGCAACTGTGCATTTTCTTTAACAATTCATTCTAATTAACCATGTTGGGCTTATCTATCCAATAAAACAATTCCACTTTCATACAATCAACGGGTCCAGCTAGTAATCAACACTACACCAATCCATAACAACCCAAAATAAACCCAACAGGCCACAACGGTCTTCCCTATCAACCCTCGGGCTTGAGGAGTCGAGGGTTTGTTCTCTGGACCAACACAAGGAAGCTAGAGTCGACTCCTCTCAATGGTGGAAACCTCTGAGACCAACAGTGCACACATGGAGAAAATAACAATTCATTTCATGGATAGGTGACAAATCCTGCGACAGGAGAGGCTATGAACAGAGGAGTAAGGCTCTAATTTGGCCTGGTAATGATACTTAACACACGCAGGGTATAACCCGCATGGCTCTCCAACTAACCAACTATAATGTTGAGGTGAAAACAGGGTCGAGAAGAAACAATATACTGCATGACCAATAAAATCATGAACAACCCAATGTCCAAGTAAATAATGTGCAGCGAGACCAAGCATTTCAAATCCATTAAACCCCATAAAAGCCAAGACTGGGCATGGTGATATAATGCATGCAGGAGGTCGTCTAGTTTAAGAGAAAATGGAACCCTCCACTAAACTAGTAAATATGACAGAGAGCCTTTGTGGCTACTAATACTCAGAACGACCCAATACATTGTATCTTCAGACATTATCACAGAGAAAGCCACCAACAATTCACTCCAAAATCACAATTCTACACAGTCACACTACTTAAGGAAAGAACAACCCATACATTTCATCTAATATCCATTTCATAAATAGAGCGGACTCATGGATGGCCAAAAAAAAGACATACCTATAACCCAAGCAATTTAAACGTGAGTTGGCTGAGCAATTCCTCTCTGCTAGAAATTCGGAGCATAACCACAGCAACAAAGTTGAACAATAGCCCGATTAGGGTGGTGGCCAGCGAAGGAGTAAGGGTGACGTGCAGTAAATTCACGTCGCCTCCATTCACAGTCCATTAATTCCTTAGTACATGCCAGCGGGATTTCCATTAATACAATTAATCAAACCATGTATCGCAACCATCACCCATTAAAAGCCAATAGTGCGACCATATCACATTTCTAGCTTATGCCATAACATAACCAACCACATTCCATATAACTCAACAAATCGCATAACTATTAGCCTCTATCACTTGGTCAAATGTGCCACCCACATCCTATCCTTCCAAAATATACCATATGCACATTAACCATATAACTCAATCAAATCGCATAACCATTAAATTACTAGCTAGGATTTTACCATAATCATTTTAACCTTTCATGCATGTAGTATAGTATATTTGCAGAGTTAGATCCCTTTCACTTTTGCATTTTTTATAGTGCTTTTTCCTTTTTCAAACTACTTTCTATGTATTGTTACTAACATGTCTATTGTGCAGGTGTCCCAAGAATAGATAGCAATGGTATCAATGAATAGCATAAGTCGTAGTAACATAAAGAACCAATACTTCATAATCTCAATCCATAGCCAAAAAAAACAAGATCTCATCAACCATGTAAGCAGTGTCGAACATCAGCACAAACGTCAAATATGAACCAGATCTGATCTCCAATATACAAGGGGGTCGCACCTACTAGTTTTATTTAGATTTTATAATAATAGGCTTTAGAAACACTTTGTGGGGAAAACTTCGTTGCGATTTTAATCGTCAACAAACTGGCGACTCCACAGGGAAATTTGTTTTCAACAGATTTAGAACTCGGAACTCATGGTTTTGCAGACCGAAACAGCAGGTCAAGAATACATAACCAAGAAGATTATGCAGCAGGGGGAAGTGAGCAGATTTAATGGAAAGATGACCAGGAATTTGGGAATAATTCATGAAAAATTTTAAGTATGAGGGGTTTTACAATTGTATGCATAATCATTCAACTAGAATATTTTCTTAACTTCGAGGAGAAAAAAATTTAGACTTGCTCTTAAAATCTCAACGGATGAAGAAATGGTAAGAAGAAGCGGGAGACAACCAATTCTTTACAAGACAACGGTGGAAATATATAACAATTCCAAGGGTCCTTCAGAGGAGAGATCATAACAACTGTGTAAGATTGATTGTTATTGACTAACAATGCTTTACAGGAGTGTCATTGTGGCAGAATTGATCCAACATCTTATCTTAACCAAATTAACTAAAAGATGATAGGAACAAAATCATAACAAATGTAAAGATGCAGAAATTAAAACAACAACAATAAAAGACAAAAATGAAGAAGACAGCAAGAAAATTTTAACTCAAGAATCCGAAGTCAAACTAATGTAAAATAGAAAAAGAAGCACAAAAAAAAAATGAAAGCAAAGCTAGGCTACTAGTATACATAAAATCCAGACAGCATTAGAACTTTTCACGTTGGTCCCTCCCAATATTTCAAGTGAGGGTTGTTAGTGTTGTAGGAAAACAATTGCTTTTGTAAATACTTTAAAAATGTAAGAGTTGGTGTCTAAGACAAAATCAATTTGGAAAGGACCCAACACTTGGAATTCTGGTGCAATTGTCAGCCCCTTGACGCGCACAATTAAATCATCAAAATAGAGATGGAGACTGACCAATTCATCGAGACTCGTGTGCATAGGTATTTTAAAAGTGGTACTTGTATCAAGTAAGCTATAAAGTAGGCATTGGTAAGACATGGTACCCCAATTAGTGATAAGAGTGGTTTTGTGAGCATCTGCCCCTTTTACCTCGATTTTTTTGCAACCAAACAAATTGTCAAGTAAGGGCCTTAACTGTGACTCTACAACCTATTGCAGAACCATTTCCATACTGAGAGGAGGAAAAGGATTTCTCATAATAGATTGCCTGAAAGTTATAATATTATTACGGGTTCTAATATTATCAGTGGTCCTCGAAGCAAGTTCCCAATTGGAAACCCATTCAGGGTGGATTGGAAAAATCATCCCAACCCTTACGAATTCTTCCAAATCCTTTTGAAGGGTTGTGTTAAATGCAAAGTTAATAGATCCTTGTTCTTTCATAATTGGTTTCATGCCTTCTTTGATGGTAATAGTATTCATTAGAAAACCAGGATCAAAACCACGAACATCCTTATAAGTCCAAGAAAAAACCTTTTGAAATCCACCAAGTATCTTGGCAAACTTCATTTTTTCATTACCAGAACATTAGGTATCTATGTTATCGTTCTTTGGAGATTCGAGTGCCCCAATGTTTGAGAAGATGGTTTCACCCACCTTCATTGGTAACTCCTCTTTTTTTTTTCTTTATTGCCTACAATACTCAATGAAGTTGAATCGTCAAGAGGAGTCAAGCTCTTGGAAATCTTATTGTTTTCTATGGAAATAATTTCCTCGGGCTTAAGAGGTTCATATTGAATGAAAGAACAAGTGCTCTTATTGTTAGGGAGGGCTTGCCAAGACTCTACATTGTTGGGGAGATATGGACAATATAGAGATTGAAAAGAACAATCAGGCATGTGAGGCAAAATTTGTTGATTAGGAGAAGCTGCAAAGAGAGCTAACCAAAAAACCATTGAATTCAACTCCCTCTTAACATGAGTGATGTTGAAAGACACAAGGTTCGAGATAAGCACCCAAACAGTTTGGGAGTATCGTTCCATCAACTTGTTTCTAGGAGAGCACATTTTATGTATCAAGTTCACGACAAGCTCAGAATATCCAAAAACTGAAAGGTGACCACAACCAAGATTAAGGGTGTTTTCAATGCCCAATAATAAATCTTCAAACTTAGTGACATTATTAGTACAAGCAAACTCTAACATGTAAGACAGATTATGGATTTTTCCTCCAGGGGAAACCAGGATAATTCCAGCCCCATTGCCTTCATTAGAGCATGAATCATCAAAGTGCATGTGTCATATATCATCATCTAAATTGATTTGTTCCAAAGGAATATTATCCTCCTCAGCAAATATGGAATATACTCCTAGTTCTTCTTCAATATAGCTTATGCTAGATTGTGGAACACTCTCTATGTAAGGTGAAATTCTTCCCTCTCTAAGGACTATAATGTTCTTACCATTCCGAGGAACAGATAAATGCATCTCGTCGAGTGAGAGATATCCACCTATTAAGGATTTCCAATATCTTCCCAATATAATTGAGTAATTGCTTATAGGCATATCGATGAAATGAATGTTGAGGGTTGTCCTTATATTAGGATGAGCGCATAAAACTAAGGTCACATCCTTAATCTCACCTATGGTTGTTTGTTGTAGACTATTATAGGAGAGCATGCTTCTGGTGTTTTCATTTGTACAAGACAAGCCTATCTCTTCCATAATAATATTCTCCATCGTACTTGGGCCCGAACCACCATCAACGAGCCAACAATGGACAATCTTATCCATAATTTTTACAGAAATACAAAAAGGGTAATTTTTTATAGGGTATCTAAAGTTATGTACACCTACTTTATTTACAGAACAATCCTCTTTGTTTACCTCTTCGGAGAGGTTGGCTACAACGAAAGATTTTCCTTCCATGAATTGTTTCAGATGCATCTGTTGTTCAGGGATGACAACCATGTCTAGAAGGGTTTCATCTGTTTTGATGTTGGCCAACTGATTCAAGATATTATATTTGGAAGAGGGGAGAGGATAAGTAATTCCTTGACTCTCGGGAACTTTAGGAACCTCGAGAGTGGCAGCGGTTGAGGATGAGCTCGGGCTAGAAGAGTTGCGGGGAAAATCAAATTTTCCCTTCGGAGCATAAGATTTGTTTCTAGTGTTGATGACCATGACATCTTCTGGCTCTATGAAATCTAGGACAACGATAGTAACTTCTGGTATTTTACCAAAGATCTTACCTATGGCATTCTTCTTTACCTCACATGTGGTTTCTTCGTGGTGTTCCTCGCAAAATTTACACCAACTCCGAGGTAGGATAACTTTAGGCTGAAAATTATTTTCAACTGAAATCCTAAAGGGGGGTGCAAAAGAGGATGAAGCTCCAGGGATGAGAGGGGAGACACTACCCTTCTATTCAAACTCTATCATATGGTTGTTCATATCTTGCACTATTTGTAAGAGACCAGACATGTCTGTCTGTCTAACCAATTCTCCCTGGGAAAGACCAGTTCTTTCAAGTTGTTCTTCATACTCTGAACAAGTATCCCAAGTGGAACCGAGATTATCAATGGATTTTTCCTCAAGCCTACAATAGTAGGTGGAAGGCAGTGCATTGTAGTAATGCATGAAAGAGACTTGGTTCTGAGGGTGGATAAGTTTGGGGATTTGATTGTATAACTTGGTGAAATGTAAGTTGAAAGACTTGATGGTCTCACCATCTTTATAGGTGACATTATTGTATTCCCTTAAATTTTCAGCGGGGCTTTTGGATTGCCCATAACTGGATCGGAACCAATATATTAACTCCTCCCAAGTAGACAAAATCTTAGGAGGAAGGTCAAATAAATCAGTCGTAGCCTTTCCTTCCAAGGAATTGATGAATAAGCGCATGCAAGTATCATTGTCATTAGCCCCTATGTTATGAAAAGCATTAGAAAATGCCACCAGGTGTTCATTTGTAGAGACAGTTTTATTTTCTGAAAAACCTAGGAAGATGCTCTTTAAATTTAGGAACTGGGTGAGTAGCAGGTGCTAGGTTAAGAGGAGAGGACACATGCCACAGTGTAGTTGTGGCATCTTCTTCGAACTGAAAAACCCCATACTTTTTAATGAATTTGGTGGGGGTTTTGGTAGATTGGATAGGGATATGGTGGCTATATAAGCTATGAATCATTGATGATGATGAATATTGGGAAGATGGAGTAATTCCAGTGCCACCAGAACCACCACTAGATGGAATCCTGCAGATGATAGGTGAGGGAAGGAAAGACGAACTGGATGAATCAGATAAAGTTCTCCTTAGAAAACTTTGTTGGGTAGATAAAAAAATGTTCCTTCTTCCTATTTCGGCAATAGGATTGATTTCAGGTGACAAGCCTCTTCTTCTTCTAGAAGCACGAGAATCTAAGGAAATGAAAGAAAGGCCAAATATTGAAGAAACAAAAGGGTCACTGATGATTTCTAGGTTGTCTGTGTCTAGTTTCCAATTCTTCTTGAGCACTAATATCTCATTCAATTGCTTCCCAAGAATGGTTAATCTCAGCACGGGTGTTGGCAGTGTCTAAGATGGTATTAAACAGATTCAAAGAAATGTTGGTCTGGTCTTGAAGATTGGGCTCAATATTAGGATTCCTTGCAATAGGCACAATCATTAATAATAAAACAGATAAGGAATCAATATCATAAAATAAAGATGTATCGATGAAAATCGAGTATAAAAATTAACCAAAGAGATATCGAAGATCTCCCTAGTATGGTCACCAAATAAATGTTGAGGAAAATATATGAAATGGTCTTACTCAATCATTTTCAAATTCTACTTGGCTAAATAAAAAAATACGGGAATATCACCCTATGTTTATATCCAACAAAAATAACATCCTAACTCACAATTATTAATTACAAGGGATTAGGCTAGTCTTTTATCAATAAAAAACTTGTTGGAAATTTACTTTTTATGTAATTTTCTGAATATAACAGTTGTTGAAATAAATGTAAAGACATCAAGATGATAATCAAAATAGATGAGACATAAAGAAATCATTTATTTCATTCCAATTCACCAAAGAGTCATTTTCTTTACAAAATCTCATACAGAAATCTTGGACCAAAGTCAAACTTAGACATCCCCGATGGAACATACAAAAGGACCTCTGACAGAAACCCAAAAAATGAACTCTAAAAGTTGGATCAGCTTGCCACAGATTGCTTCCCACTCGACTCTGCACAATAGCCTTTGTCATTCATGAAAACTAATTCATAAAAAGATAAGTCTACACAGACTATCAAAGATAGATCAACACCTCTAAAAAAAAGTGTCTGAATAATGTAATTCAGCCCTGAATATTGTTGTCTACAATAAGACTCTGCTATCATAAAAGAGAATTAAGACTGTGATGAATAAATGAATGAATTAAAACTGAACTATCTCAACATAAACTCAAATAGAAAACCTTAGCATGCTTCTACTTCTATCCTCCCCTTGTTCCTCCCTTTCTTTTTGCTTTTAATTAAATTAGAATTGGTTGAAGTAGTTGAACCAACTCATTAGTTAAGTTAGTTAAAAGAATCAACCAACTTTTAGTTAGGGGGAAAAGTAATAATCATAATAAGGGTTATAATTAAATAATAACTACTAGGTGGGACCCCTTGTGACTCCCATTAGGTCATAACAATCATAACATAACTATTTAGTTAAGAAAAACACACCTCCTTGTGACTCCCATCCACATATTCACATTTGACAATTTAGCTCATGATATTTGAAATTATTTTCAAAAAATATTACTCATATATCCAAAATAAACATGTTGTCAAAAATTCCTGAAGTCCACTGTCATCAACAATAGATAAAAAAAAAAAAAAAACTCAAAAACCATATTTCCCACTTCGTGATGCAATCTTTCCTTGATTGTTGTTGTCACCCTTCGATTTTCCTAAATTTTCCTTTGGTTGCATTGAGCCTTTAGGCCTAATCTCGCTAATCACGTGAGAACAATCGTCCCTCAAATGCATTCGAGAAGACACGGATTTATCAGAGCCATTGGAGGGCGAGGAAGGGGCAGTAGTGGCTTTTCCTTTGTCAGGGGCATGGTGGGCCTTAGTTTTCAATCTCTTTCTAGCATGGGAGGATTGAATTGGCGAGTGGTCATGGGTAGCTTGGACAATCTGGTTGTTAGGTAGAGGAGTGGGTAAAGACAAATTGGGCCATCCATGATGTTGGGAGACTGTCAGGCGGACAATCTCTTGTCATCCATTATTTTCGGGAACCTCGAGTTGCAATGAGACATGAGGGGGCACAGGAATATCAGGGGCTTGTGGAACTTGGAAGGGAGACCTTTTCGTCCTAGGTTGGACTACTCCTTGTCCAATCCAATTGAAAAAATCGACCTAAAACAACTGGCCTAACTCTTGTGATTCAGCGTCAAAATGTATGGAGAACCTTAACCTTCATGGGCCTTTGTTCCAATTACCTCTCCCTTTGTTGCCTCTACCATGGCTACCTCAGCTGAAAAAACTCATTCCTGCATGCATGATTGATTAGAAAATAGTATATTAAATAACCATACATGAAAACTCTTTTAAAAATATGAAATAGATTTTGGCTCAGCAACGTATCAGAATCATGCAATCCAATCCATACAAATTGTTAAACTGTTTTTCAATGAGCAGGGGGTGAACAAAGGTTCTGGGATATGCAAGGGGTTTTTATTGAGCAAATCATGATATAATGAGGGGGAAAAGAACATGGTTACTATTCAAAGACAACAAAAAATCAACTGCAAACAAACCAAAGAAAACATCATTGTAATCCAACTAAGACATTGCTACTTCCAACTGCTTCAACACATAATTTTTCTTGACTGTAATCAATTTTAGAACAACGGGTGAAAAATGAATGTGGGAAGGTGAGGGGGTTGTAACTAGCGTATAGATAAATAATGGTAGGGAAAAAGAGTGATTATTGTTCATAAAATTAATCAAGTGCTCCATAACCATTCTGTAAAAGGAACCACCTCAACCCAATGACCAATGAGATCCAAAGAAATTACTGTGTAAAGTTCAAACAATTTTGTGCATCAACTTACTCACTATAATCAAATATTTAATATAGTGCCATCAAAGAAGGTAGTCTATGTTCCACAACAATCTGTAGGGGAGTTTTGTTCCTCTTATTTATCCAATTAACATCTTATAACAATTCTCAAATGTACAAACCGTAACAATTTCCACTTTGTTCATCATCAAAATCAACCACTGCCCACACATTACTTCAATCACCAAATACAACTCAAAAGTCGTGTTTCAAAAATGCAATGAAGTCAAAGTGTCATTGCACCCGTTCCTGTCAATGTTAAAATGCAGGACATTCTTTAAACATACATAATGAACAGTCAACCCAATGATTCATATTAAAATTGCCAATACCCTGACTCGCCATTTAAACAGACAGACAACCACCATCACTCCAACTCATGCTATGTTGTAGAAAACACAAAACAATTCAATCAACGCAAGTGAAATCCTGTGATTGTACAAGTCTGATTTCCTTCGACTTAAATAATCAAAATGTTGGGCTATCCATCTAATATAACGGGGCATCAACATCAGGCCCGATTTTACAACACAATCGATCAAATTTAAACAAGCCATTGTTCAGACCCCGTGACCCTTCCCAATGGCGCAATAAATTAATATTGATAATAGCATAGTGGAAAATCATGCCATAATCACCACGACTGCAACATTCTCATTCAACAATTTTAAACACACAATCACAGTATCATTAACTAAGCCTATCGTGTCGAGTTATCAATCCAACACAAGGAGATAGCAACATAATTGCTCAAATCAATCAAACTGTAGAAAATCATACTGTGTAAAAACTTGTGCCCATTCTTGGAGACGCAATCAAATAACCATAACGTATATAGTGGGTGGAAATTCCATAAGCACCTCAATTTCAATAATCATTTGGCCACACAGTTACAGTAAACATTGATTCATGTTTAGGAATGTCGCTCATACCAATACATCAAGCATGAAGCATCATTGTGCCTTAATCAATTTTAAATAGTGTCGGGTTATCCATTCAATAAACACAAGGAGGCAACAACAGTGCATTTGATTTAACAATTCATTCTAATTAACCATGTTGGGCTTATCTATCCAATAAAACAATTGTTGTGACTAGATGTCGAAACCAACACCATTGTCATACAATCAATGGGGCGAGTCAGTAATCAACACTACACCAATCCATAACAACCAACAATAAAATCGACATGCCACAATGGTTTTCCCTATCAACCCTCGGACTTGAGGAGTCGATGGTTTGTTCTGTGGACCAACACAGGGAAGCTAGAGTCAACTCCTCTCAATGGTGGAAACCTCCGAGACCAATGGTGCACACATGGAGAAAATGACAATTCATTTCATGGACAAGTGATAAATCTTGCAACGGGAGAGGCTATGAATAGAGGAGTAAGGCTCTAATTCGGCATGGTAATGATACTTAACACATGCGGGGTATAACCCTCGTGGCACTCCAACCAACCAACTATAATGTTGAGGTGAAAACAAGGCCGAGAAGAAGCAATATACTACACAACCAATAAAAGCATGAACAACCCAATGCCCTAGTAAATAATGTGCAGCGAGACCAGGCATTTCCAACCCATTAAACCCCATAAAATCCAAGATTGGGCATGGTGATATAATGCATGCAGGCGGTCGTCTAGTTTAAGACCAAATGGAACCCTCCACTAAACCGACAAGGATGACAGAGAGCATTTGTGGCTGCTAATACTCAAAACGACCCAATAAACTGTATCTTCAGACATTATCATAGATAAATCCACCAAAAATTCTTTTCCAAATCACAATTTTACACAATCGCAATACTTAAGGAAAGAACAACCCATACATTCGAGCCAATATCCATTTCATAAGCAGAGTAGACTCATGGATGGCCAAAACAAATACATACATGTAACCCAAGCACTTTAAATGTGAGATGGTCGAGCGATTCCTCTCTACTAGAAATTCGGAGCATAATTAGAGCAACAAATTTGAGCAATAGACTGATTAGGGTGGCGGCCAACGAAGGAGTAAGGGTGACATGAATTAAATGCACATCGCCTCCATTAACAGTCCATTAATTCCTTAGTACATGCCAGCGTGCTTTCCATTAATACAATTAATCAAACCATGTATCAAAACCATCACCCATTAAAATCCAATAGTGCGGCCATATCACATTTCAAGCTTATTCCATAACATAACCAACCACATTCCATATAACTCAACAAATCGCATAACCATTAGCCTCTATCACTTGGTCAAATGCACCACCCACATCCTATCCTTCCAAAATATACCATATGCACATTAACCATATAACTCAATCAAATCACATAACCATTAAATTACTATCTAGGATTTTACCATAATCATTTTAACCTTTCATGCATGTAGTATAGTATATTTGCAAAGTTAGATCCCTTTTCCTTTTGCATTGTTTATAGTGTTTTTGCCTTTTTCCAACTGCTTTCTATGTATTGTTACTAACATGTCTGTTGTGCAGGTGTCCCAAGAACATATAGCAATGGTATCAATGAATAACATAGGTCGTATTAACATAAAGAACCAATACTTCATAAGCTCAATCCATAGCCAATAAAAACAAGATCTCATCAACCATGTAAGCAATGTGGAACATCAACACAAACTTCAAATATGAACCAAATCTGATCTCCAATCTACAAGGGGGTCCCACCTACTAGTATTATTTAGCTTTTATAATAATAGGCTTTAGCAACACTTTGTGGGCAAAGCTTCGTTGTGATTTTAATCGTCAACACAATGTTCTAATGAAGTAGTTGAAATCTATCCAGATGAATTGTATCCATGGGATGGGTAGTATTGTTGTGGACTATGTGATATCAAATATCCTTGTTTACAACCAAATACCAAATTTTGACCTTTTAAATGACCATGAGCCTAACTCTAATCATATACATTTAACCCTAACTCTAAACTTTATCATGCACAAAACCTCGTTGAAGATAACTTTGGAAACCAAAGGCATCTTCTTTTTAACAAAAATAAAATTGATCTCTTTTTAAAGGACTTAAACACCAAATTAAATCTTCTATCTTATAAAAACAATATTGAAGACGTCTATAATAATTTTACATCAACCGTCTCTACCTCCATAAAAAAAAAATCTCTTTCGAAGTATTGTGTAAGTAGAATTTTCAACCCTTGATATGATAATGTGTAAACTTTCTATAAAATCCATTAAGGATTCCTATAGAATTTTCAACCCTTAATCAATTTCAATGTTCTAATGAAGTGGTTGAAATCTAACCAGATGACTTGTATCCATGGGATGGGTAGTATTGTTGTGGACTATGTGATATCAAATATCCTTGTTTACAACCAAATAGCATTTTTTTACATTTTAAGTGACCATGAGCCTAACTCTAATCATAGACATTTAACCCTAACTCTAAACTTTATCATGCACAAAACCCCCTTGAAGATAACTCTGGCAACCAAAGGCATCTTCTTTTTAACAAAAATAAAATTGATCTCTTTTTAAAGGACTTAAACACCAAATTAAATCTTCTATCATATAAAAACAATATTGAAGACATCTATAATAATTTTACATCAACCCTCTCTACCTCCATAAAAAAAGATCTCTATCGAAGTATTGTGTAAGTAGAATTTTCAACCCTTTCCAACTTCGTGAGTGAGAAGTTAAGGATTTGGATTCCACACACAATAATAACAGAAGGGGTGCATGATGCCCAGGTGGTTGTGCGCACAGTTGTATTGTGTGGTCAATAGGCTAGTGTGCACAGCTGTTCAATTTAATTATGCTACTTAAGGTTGTCTTGAAAATATATTGTTGCTTCCACTGTTACAAATTGTATCGCATGACTCTAACTTGGGTTGAGTGTGTTACTTCAAGTGAAACTGTGTAGATTGTCTTTAAAGTAGATTATGCGCAGTGTACTTCTAGAGTAACATGGCTCAATAGTATGTTGAGATGTTACATTATGGTATCATATCATGTTTATGGTGGTAACAGGACTCAGTGGGAGACTAGGTACATTACATTCTAGGTCTTGGGAATGATATCCTTACGAGGGTCATGAGACAACTAGATGGAGTATTGTGGATGTGGCTCAATATGAATGGTTCTCCAATAATTTTGCATATTATTAATTTGGGAGTTTGGGGAGGTGGAATTTGAAAACTCATGAATTCAACTTGGGAGCTACACCTCTATGAGGGTTACAAGGAACCTTTATGGAGCTCCACCTAGTCCAAGACCTATTTTTCAAAGAAGAAACTTTTCAAGAATGTTCGATTTTTTTTATTTCTAATAATTTGTTTTTCAATCAGTATGTGTTTGATTTTAGTAAATTGTATTTTTAGTACTATAATCCTTAAGAGGGGGTGTTAGAATATAAGGTTTACATGTGTAATAAAGTCGCTTTAGTGACTTAGGGTATAAAAGTCAAGGTTTCCATTATTAATAGCTATCAAGGTTTTGGACAAATAAGACCTCTAGCACTGTTTATAAGAGAGGTGAAACTCATTTTAATAAATTCACCAATTATTCATAATAACAATGAGTGTTATTATGCAAACTCTCCCATGTGCTATGTGATGTAACCTATCTAAGGTTTAGAAATCTAATGTTCATGGTGTAACACCCTTTGAACTCATAAATTATTCATGGATTTTTGTGGCATAGGTTCCGAATTTTATCAACCATTGTGCTCCTAACACCATGTCCATCCAACTAAGTGGTAGAACATAACATCCAATTTGTAGTTATAAGATTTGTATCTATACCGAAACTTTATGGCAACTTCCTATTCATTTGAAATGTTGACTATCAATTATTGTAACAATGAAATGTTGGATTACTGAGAGGGGGGCTGAATCAATAATAGAGCAATTTAAACCTTTTTAACCATAAAATGCAAGTGTTAAATCAATGTAGCATTATCATCCAATAGTTGCAGAGTAAATAAACAATGAACAAATGAGCAATCATACACATACACAGTACACCAATGTTTTTACGTGGAAACCCAAAGTGGGAGAAAACCACATAATTCTTTTTCTTATATGTCTTTAAGAATTGCATTCATTGGAAGAACCAACTTCCTTTTCTTTCCAGCTGCAACTGGAAGGAGGCTCCAACCCCCTAGTTTCTCAAGCTACAACCTGAGGGAATCTCCAACTCCCCTATTATCTAGCTACAACCAGAAGGAGGCTAAAACCCCCTATGTTCTCCAGCTAAAAACAGAAGGTGGCTACAACCACCTATCCTTTCCCTGTCCAACCACCCTGGCATATAGGTAGAATGATGGAACCACTGTCACACTATCACTGTGAGATATACTGTTGTAAACATGTACCAATCAACCTGCACCAAACAACCTGTACCAATAACCTGAACCATGCATCAACCTGTACCTCAACCTGTACCATAAACAAGTTCATCAACCATGCACCAACATGTACCTCAACCTATAATCAACATGTATCATAAACAAGTGCATCAACCATGCATCAAACCTGTACAAATAACATGTCACAACAACCTGTCCAAACAACATATCACAACAACCTATCTCATCAATATTATCAACCAAAACAAATCTACTCACCAAGATCAATCACCAAGACAACTCTCAAGGATGTTCATCAACCAAGCATAACACAACAACTCATAATCATCACCAATATCAATATGTGCTTCTAATAATAGACCAAGACAAGTATGTTACATCATCCATAAACCATGTGTCAACAATAATACTAACAAGTTCCTCCAACCATGTACCAAGTATGTACTTATCATGTATCAACTACTTATCAACTATGACTCATCAAGATGTACTAATGTCATAAACTATACACCTCATGTATGTGCCAACTCATCAACTACTTGTCTCAACCATGTACCCAACATGTACCTCAACCAAAATTCCTCATCAATTTCATCATCCAAATATGATTTGTAACTCTGTAATAGACCTGGCGTATATGATCACATACCTACAAACCTTCCTTAACTTTAACAACAAGAGACTAGCATTTTCATCAAACTTTACTTTAGTCTCACATGACTAGTTTTGGATTACTCAACAACCCTAACTTGCAATAATCATAACTATGTACCTGCAATGAATGAAGATCTAAAAATGGTACACAATGTTCTTCAGTGTCGTTTATACAATTCCTCTAGATTTCACTACTTAGAACCTCTCAGAAAAGGAGTTATAGAAAAAATGGCAAACCTTGTTGAATTTTGGCATATTCTAGAGAGTGAACTTGTAGAGCATGCCCCGCACGGAATATTTGTTGTATGGATATGAAAATCATACAAAAAATACTACAAACTGTACTCTAACCAATACATTTTTTATTACTTAATTTGGATCTATTATGAATAATTTATGACGTTTTTACCCGAAACACATGTTTTAGACTAGTTCAAGGACTAGCCACAAACCCTATTTTCCACGGAGTGTAACTCCAAAAATACAATGACCCACAAGTTGAAATACTTATCATAACTACTTGGATATGTTTCCTCAACGGAATCCCAATTTCATGGTCTGAATCATTCTAGAAACAACGTTATTGCGAAAATGGTGAGATGACCTGTAAATAACATACCTTAGAAAGCATCATCAAAAGAATTTATCCTCCCTTGAATTTTGGCCTTCTTTACTTCACCTTCCCTCTTAAATTCAGCTTAGATATCCTTTGGTTACCTTAGTCACTTGTATATATTCAATATTCTCAAGTTTGATTAAAATGAGAGAACCTTTCCTCTTACTTATACTTTCATGTAGCTTCCTCAAGGGGTTACCTTTTGACCATCTTAACCCACTTTCCTTATTTTAGGGCTAACCCACTTCTAACCACTTGTCCACGAAGTAATTTCTCATTACTTTATTATTTAAATAATTTATTTTGTACCCACTTTGACTTATAGTACACTCATCACTTCACTTTATTATTTAAATTACCTTCTAACCATCTTAACCCACTTTCCTTATTTTAGGGCTAACCCACTTCTAACCACTTGTCCACTTAGTAATTTATCCATTAACTTTATGATTTAAATAATTTATTTTGTATCCACTTTATAGTACACTCATCACTTCACTTTATTGTTTAAATAATTTCTTCTTTGCAACCACTTTGACTACTTTGACCGTTTGGGGCTTCTATATGACTCATGAGGGTTCTCCAACTTCACATGGCCATAACTCTCTAACCGTGAGGAGTTATGTGACGTTCCACATACCAATGGAAATGAAATGGCATGTAGTATCCATGTAGAATAGTCTTTCCTACAAATATATCAAAACTCATACCAGTATCCATCAAACAAACTTGGTTCCATTACCCAAACCTTTGTGCTACCGGAATTTGGTACTAGACTTTTTTCAAGGGTTGACATCAATGACAACCAACCCAAATAATCAACATGAGATCCTGCATAGGGTATACAATAGAGTTTAGTTTTTTTTCGAGATTGATATCCATGAAATTGTCTGTACCTCCATATTCTACTAGGATTGTGATATTTTTATTCTTTATACTTCCCTAGATTTTTAATGTACTTTGTTCCATATTCCCTCTAATTTCCACAAGCGATATCGTGGGTTTTTTGTCACAAATGATTTGGATATTACCATTGTTCCTTAGAAGAGGTGCAATATACATTACTATAGATGATTGCACTTCTTCTTTCTAGCCTATAACTTTATTACAACCCTTGATTATTCTTCCTTACAAGTTTTCCTAATGCATGTGATTGTTGTTAATGATGCCTTTAGTTAATTTTCATCCTTGTTAGATTCCAATATGTATTCTTCGGTGAAAACCTCTACTTCCTTTCTATTTATAATTTTGGAATGATATAAGTGATTGGATGCACATCTATAACCTAGAGCCCAATTCTTGCCACATCTATGATAATTGTTTTCCTTCTTTTTTCCCTCTTCAAGGGTGTCGTTGATGGAAGTGTATGATTCTCTTTCAACTTCATACTTGTATGATTTTTTATCACTTCATTTGCACCATGGTGACCACTTGTCTCCATAGTACCTACATTATCCCTCCATTCATTGTTGGGCTTACAAATTGTAATCATTTTCTTCTCTTAAATGAAGTGAAGGATATTTTGAATTTTCAAAATATGTGGTTTGGGGTAGCTTTTGTCTTGATTAAAAATTGTCAAATTTTTGGAATGATGATGTTTCTAATTTAACTTTTGCAACTTTTTACTTACACCTAGAATTTTACATGGATGTAATATTATGCATTTTTAACTCATTTTGGATATGTGGCTTTAGTCATCTTGCATAGGATTAGATTAATTTTTATTTTGATAGTGTGGGTACTCGCATAGTGATCTAGGAGGATCTGGAATGATCACAGAGGTTTAGAAAGATCCAGAACACTCAAAGAGGTCCAGGAGGATTCAAAAATGCTTAAATTTTATTGTCTCAAATGTTCTTGAAAATGAAATCAATGCATAGATCTCGGCGATATCTTTCCAATGGTGAAAAAATAGCCTCAAAAGGAGTTTGTATGTAAATGGTATGGCTGGTCAAAGTTCAGGTCAAACACAGAAAAAATTCAAAGTTCAAAGTCAAGGTGACAAGTGTCACAAATGAAAAAGGTGACACGTGGCATGACAATACATATTATGGTGATGACATGGAAACGCCATGCAATTCCACGTGGCACTCGTACAACTGACCAAGTAGGTGACAAGACATTTGTATGGCACAAGTGGACCAATCCGACAAGGACACGTGGCATCAATCATATAGTTACCTGAAAGGTGGACTAATCAGAGGCTTCCACATGCCAATATCACTTGGCTCATTGGTAGTTTCAACTACCAAAAAAATATATGTGAGTAGGTTAGATCAAACCCTGGACCTCTCGCATACAAATGCAACATCTTACCAATAGACCCACGAGAGTTTCTTAACCGTATATGGATTAATATATATTTAAGTTTGGTTGGGAATTTAATCAGCTATAAAAAGGATCAAGGGATAATCCCTCGATCCTTGGTAATATATGGATCCAATGTAACCATAGACTAAAACATGGGGGTGCCAACAAGAAATACCAACGAACTATATAACAACCATTTAATAAATGGTTTGAACGTTGCAACAAAAACACCGTAACATATGGCAAGGTCGATGGGGTTCGACCCCACGACCTTCCATACCACATGCCAACACTTTAAACGTTGTGCCAAAGGCACTTTTAGTCAATGCAAGCCAACACTTTAAACGTTGTGCCAAAGGCACTTTTATTCAATGCAAGCCAACACTTTAAACGTTGTTCCAAAGGCACTTTTAGTCAATGCAAGCCAACACGCAATTATTTATTTTTTTCCTTGAGTTGTGGATGGAGGTTAGAGCCCACGTCGTATTTATTGGGTACGTGAATTGAGGTGATGGGAATCATTTGCAGAGTACGGATTGGGTCTCGAGGTTCATTCCAGTGGTATCAATACCTTGGGATTGCATTGTAATGTGTGTAGAGATATTCCTTAACATAATTGTATGAGATTTATACTCATTTTTCTCGAAATTTCACAAGGAATTCGATGGTGCACTATGTTTCTAAGTTTGAGCAACCAGTAAAAAGGTCATTGTAAAACACAAGAATTTGAGCATTAATAAAGAGGTCTCTATTGGAAGTGGACCCGAAGATGTAGCCCAAATTGGGTGAACTCCGTTAACAAACTTGTGTATGTGATTTTCGTATTGTTGTTCTATTTCTCTCAATTATTTGAAAGTTGTTTATCATTAAAGTGAATTTGGATAGATAAATGGTTTCACATGTATTTTGCAATCAGTTAAACAATCATTACTATTTTTAAATCAAGTTAGATGTTCATGTGAATTAAATAATAATTAACGTCTAAGCATTTTTCGGATCAAGTTGGTATCAGATCTTGGTTTCGACAAGTGTTTTCTAATGAATGCTTACAAGATCCAAATTCAATCTTGGTAAAGGAAATATTTCAAGTTATAAGTCATAGATTCAAAGGATATTTCGAAAGAAAAAATGGCTTTTGAAGGAAAGGAAGGAGAAGATCCTCCCATGAGACTTCTCTCAATGAGGGAAATAATAGATCATTTATATCGAAGAATTCACAACTCTGGTGACGAAGAATCTTCGGTAAAATATGAAGGAGGAGGTGAAGGTGGTGGACCTGAAGAACCCTTTTCACAATCATCCTCATCATCATCTACCAATGGAGCAAGTTAATATTTTTCACATAAGAAAAATCCCTCTAGGAATTCTTCTTCTTCTCAAACTCCTAATTTTCCTTTATTGAAATTGGATGTCAAGTTCGAATTGCCAATTTACGATGGAGAATTGAATGTCGAAAAGTTGGACAATTGGATCAAGAAGATAGAGGTATATTTCAAGGTACAAAAGATCATGGATGACACTGCAAAGATACAATTAGTTACTCTTTGTCTGGGTGGTACAACCTTGATATGGTGGGAGAGTAATACACAAGTTGATCTCATTCAACATGGTACATTAATTACTTCTTGGGATGAATTTACTACTACAATTAGAAAAAAAAATTATCCATTGGCTTACTTGCAAATGACAATTATGGAATGGCAACATCTCAGACAAGGCAAGTGGAAAAATATCCAAGTATATACGTAGGAATTTAAAAAGAAATAATTATATTTGGTAATTCCAATATATGCTCAGGAAACTCTTCTAAAGTATATTGGTGGCATGCACTCATATCTTCGACACACTATCCTATTGTTTAACCCTACTAACATTGATGAAGTGTCATTACAAGCTACTCATCTGGAGGCTAGTAAATGGAAGCATGTGATTGAAGATAATAAACCACACAAGTTTGAAAATAGTCCGAAAGGAAAATGGAAGAGTAAGAAGTCAACTACTGTAAATAAATACCTACATGTTCCCACTATAAGATAAATGGGCATGAGGAAACACAGTGTTGGAATATGGATCTAGAATTACCACCAAAGAAGTTCCAGGAAAAGGGAAGCAGAAGACAGTTGCATCAGCTCGACAAGATCTGGGATCATATTCAGGAGATGGATCTAAAATCATAGCAATATGAAGCAAAGGTATATCTACCACTAATACTTCAATTCAACCTGCTAAATTGGAAAGTGTTATTGATCAAAAGAAAAGAAGTGATCTTTTTCATGTCAGGGGTGTATTCAAGCATACAAAGATAGACACTTTGTTTTACAGTGGATCTCAAGTTAACTTAATATCTGAATCAATTGTTAATAAGTTGGGTTTGAATATGACACCTCATAAAAAACCATGTTCATTAAGTTGTGTGTGTGAAGATGCTAAGTTGCAGGTGAAAAAGCAGTGTAAGATCATTTTTGTAATTACAGCTAAGATCTTTGATGAGGTTGAGCTATATGTTGTACCTCTTGACATTTTCGGCATTGTATTTGGTAGTCCATATATATTTGATAGGATAGCTATATTTTATCATGAAGAGAATAAATAACACCTTTTCAAGGATGGGATTGAATTTATTGTCAAATATAATCGTATCAAAACTAATGTTTCTTTAGTGATCACATGACAAATGAAGAGACTTGTGAATGAAAGAAAATATTTTGTTTTTGTGATAGTGAAACAAAAATAAGAAGAGATATTTGATTCTTTATCAGGTTGTGATCCAGATCGTAAACAAGAGTTGGTCAAAATCATATCTAACTATGATGAGTTATTTCATGAACCTACAGGGTTTCCTCCTAAAAGGGAGGTTGAACATGAAATATATTTGTAGCAAGATCGTATTCCTAACATTGGTGTGTATAGGTCATCAATGCTAGAGAATATAGAGATAAAGAAGAAATTTTATGAATTGCTCGATAAAGGAATCCTAAGGCCAAGTTCCTCTCCATGTAAATCTCCTATTGTATTAGTTCCGAAGAAATAGAACACTTGGAGGATTTGTATTGACTTTCAAGCACTTATCAATATTATGGTAAAGAACATATATCCTCTTCCTAGAATTGATGATTTATTGGATCAATTAAAGAATGTTGTCTATTTCACTAAGCTAGACTTGAGAAGTGGTTACCATCATATTAGAATTGTGGAAAGTGATATATGGAAGACTAATTTCAAGACAAAACATGGGTTGTTTGAATGGTTGGTTATTCCATTTGGCTTATGTAATGCACATGCGACATTTATGAGGGTAATGAATGATGTGTTTAGACCCTACATAGATGAATTTGTCATTGTCTACTTAGATGATATTTTGATCTTTGGTAGAATATGGGAAGATCATATAATGCATGTCAAGACAGTATTTGAACTCTTGAAGGAGGAGAATTTGTATGTAAAAATGTCTAAATGTGAGTTTGGAAAAACTTCTCTGGTATATTTGGGTTACATTGTAGAGAATGATCAGCTAAAGATAGATACTGCAAAAGTAGAAGTTATTGTGAAATTACCCAAGCCAACCACTTCCCCAGAAGTCATAAGCGTCTTAGGAGAAGTGAAATACTGGAGGAAATTCATTGCTAATTTATCTTTCATAGAAGCTCCTTTGCATGCATTAACAAATGTAAAACAAGTCTTTCAATGGGGAGGCAAGTAGAAAAAAGCCTTCAAGACCTTGAAGGAAAAGATAAGCACCGCACCAATTTTGGCTCTACCGAATCTACAACATCCATTTGAGATTCAAACCAATGCAAGTGGATATGCCATGGGAGAAGTATTGATGCAACAAGGTAAACCTATATGTTATCATTCTGAGAATTTTATTCAAGAAGTAATTAACTATCCAACATATGATCAGGAATTGTGTGCATTGGTACAAAGTGTGAAGAAATGGAAGCATTACTTAATGGGAAAGGAGACCATAATTCATACAGATCATCAACCATTACAGTATTTTCAATCACGGACCAAGCTACAACAATCACGACATTTCATATGGATGGGTTTCTTACGACAGTTTCATTTGGTAATCAAGTATAAGAGAGGTATTCATAACAAGGTTGCAGATATGTTTTCAAGATCAGTGATGAATGCATCTACAGTACTAAGGTATAATCCCTTAGATCATGAAAGTTATGTTGAACAATATACAAGGGATG
The DNA here is from genome assembly GCA_009831015.1 of Picea engelmannii. Lineage (NCBI taxonomy): Eukaryota > Viridiplantae > Streptophyta > Pinopsida > Pinales > Pinaceae > Picea > Picea engelmannii. The sequence goes on from ML792015.1 coordinate 312,717, forward strand.
ATGATTTTAAAGGCGTATTTATGTCTTTAATTAATGGAAATCATCAGTTAGATTATCATGTGCATGACAATTTATTTTATCATCTTGGAAAACTTTGTATACTCGAAGATGAAAGAGTAAATGTAATTAGAGAAGCTCATACATCTCTCATTTCTAGTCATTTTGGGGTTGGTAAGACAATAGCATAGTTACAAAGATATTGTTATTGGTCTCAAATGAATGATACAATTTCCAAGTATGTAAAAGGATGTGTTATGTGTGCCACAAGTAAGCCTAGCAACAGAAAGTTGGGATTATATACACCACTTCCAATACCTTCTCATCCATGGGAAAGTATCTCAATGGACTTTGTAGGGGTTTGTTCGATGTCCAAGGCAAGTCATGATTAATTATATGTTGTTGTGGATAGATTAAATAAGATGTGTATTTTAATGTCATGCAAGAAATAGGTCACAGCTAAATAGACAACACAAATGTTCTTTGCCAATGTTTAGGTTTATTTTGGGCTACCAACATCTATTATATCAGATCGAGACTCTCTCTTTTTGGGAAAGTTTTTGTATCACTTATGGGAGCTAATGGACAGATGGATAGACAAAGGTCGTAAACCGAACAATGGTACATCTACTTCAAGGACACTGCAACAAGCATCCTAAGTTGTGGGATGAATAGTTTCCCAATGTACAACAATGCATTCTTCTACTCATAGAAATCCTTTTGAAGTATGTTTGGGGTACTTTCCTAAATCACCTATGGAGTTTTATTTTGGAGAAGAAGGTAAAGAGAATGGGAAGTATGATACAGATAAAGTTGAAAGGTTCATTTAGAGGATCCAATAGGTACATCAAGAAATACATGAACAGTTGGAGAAGAGCCAAGCCAAATATAAGGCTAGGCATGATAAACAACGGGTTGATCATTAGATTCAATTTGGTGATCAAGTATGGTTACAGATCAACAAATATTTAATGAAAGGTGAAGGTAAAAATCTTAAGCCAATCTGATATGGTCCATTCAATATATTAGATAAGATTGGTACTAATTCCTTTCGTTTATATCTACCATCCTACATGAAAATGTATTCAGTGGAAAATGTTTAGAATTTGAAGCTTTATGACCCTCCTATGATTATGGATGAAGATGAAAGTATTCAAGTTCCAGCAATTGATGATTTTTCTCCAGAATAATTAGATGAGCTACAGGAATATGTTATTCTCGACAGAAGAATCAGAACTTCACAACAAGGTGATGTGGAATATCTTCGAGTTGGTATTAAAGGGATGAAACCAATCAAAGCAAAGTGGATCAAGATTAGGAAGGATATTTTCACTCACTTAGTTGTTGAGTAATTAAAAAATTTGGTGGTCCTAAAGTATTCCAATGGGGAGGAATGATCCAGGAGGATCTGGAATGCTCACAGAGGTCCAGAAAGATCTGGAATGCTCATAGAGGTCCAGAAAGATCTGGAACACTCACAGAGGTCCAGGAGGATTTAGAAATGCTCAAAATTTGATAATCTCAAATGTTCCCAAAAATGATATCAAATTTTATAGATCAGTGATATATTTCCAACGGTGCAAAAATCATCTCAAACAGAGTTCGTATGCAAAAGATATGGCTAGTTAAAGTTTAGGTCAAATAGGGAAAAATGTCAAAGGTCAAAGTCAAGGTGATACGTGTCACCATTGAAAGGGTGACACATGGAAAGAACATACATATATATACAGTGCTAACATGGCAACACCATGTAGTGCCACATGGCACATCGTAGAGTTGACCAAGCAGGTGACATGACATTGGTATGACACAAGTGGACCAATCTGGCAAGGACACATGGCATCGATCGTACAATTGGTTGACAGGTGGACCAACCGGAGACTTCCATGTGAGAATTCCACATGGTAGTCCCACTTGGCTCAATAACGGTTTGAACTACCAAAACAAATATATGTGAGTAGGCCGGATCGAACCCCAGACCTATCACATGCAAATGTAACGTATTACCAAAAGACCCGTGGGAGTTTCTTAACTGTATACAGATTAATATATATTTAAGTTTGGTTGGGAATTTGATCGGCTGGAAAAAGGGTTGATGGATAAGTCCTCGACCCTTGGTAATATATGGATCCAATGTAACCATATCCATAAACACAGGGGTGCCAACAAGCAATACCAATGAACTATATAACAACCTTTTAATATATGGTTTGAACGTTGCAAAGAAAACACTGTAACATATGGAAAGGTTGACGGGGTTTGACCCCATGACCTGCCATACTATATGCCATCACTTTAACAGTTCCATCGAATGCGCTTTTTGTTAAGGAAAACCAACAAACAATTATTTATTGGTTGTCTTGAGTTGAGAACAGAGATTAGGGCTCGCACCCTATTTAATGGGCGAGAAAACTAAGGTGATGGGAATAATTTGTAGAGTATGGATTGGGTCTTGAGGTTTGTGCCAAAGGTATCAAGACCTTGGTATTTCATCGTAACACATTCCAAGAGCTTCCTTAATGGAAATATATGAACTTTATACTCATTTTTCTCGAAATTTCGTAAGGAATTCGATGGTGCACTATGTTTCTGAGTTTGAACAACCAGTAAAAATTTCATTGTAAAAAAAAAATATTTGAGCATTAATAAAGAGGTCTCTATTGGAAGCGGACCTCGAGATGTAGCCCAAATTGGGTGAAATTCGTTAACAAACTTATGTATGTGATTTTGGTATTGTTGTTCTATTTCGCTCAATTATTTACAAGTTGTTTATCATTAGAGCGAATGTGGATAGATAAGTGATTTCACATGTATTTTGCAATTAGTTAAACAATCATTATTATTTCGAAATCAAGTTAGATTTTCATGTGAATTAAATAATAATCAATGTCTAAGGATTTTTCGGATCACATAGCCATTGTTTTCTAATCATGTGTGAATTTGTCCATGTTACCTTTTGTTGAAGTTTGGTGAGTTTTCCAAAAACTTATCCTCAAAGATACCTTCGAACATTTTAAAGAAATCATTATTGAATTATCCTATCCATATGAATAGGTTGAATTATTCCACCACATGTACCAATTGTATGTGTTTCCCTCAATATGCATGGAGGAGTGCTTGATTTTTTCGTAGTTATTTGCAATATTATATATGTCAAAGAATTCTTCAACTTTGTTAAACCATGCCACACTTTTCTTTTCATTCTCGTCGAACTTTTATAACTCTAATTTTTTCCTCATTAGGTATGAAAATATCAGTGTATATGTATAGGGCGGTTGATGGTTGATGATCACTATGTCATTTGTAGGAATGCTTGGTTGTGGATTATCTATACTCAAGAAACTTGGTTGTGGATTAGTTGTACTTGAATAACTTGGTTGTGTATTGGTTGTATGTAGAGAATTAGCATTGGTTGAAATCCATGTCATGAGTGCCTTTAGTTCATTTATATATTGTTTTATCTCACCATGATTTATTTTAATCTTCTTGAGTTATGGTTGATCTTGCTTCAACTCATCATGGTTCTGATTAATTTTCTACGTGATTTATGCTTGATCCTCAATGACTTTCTTGTATTGAGCCTCTACTTGCTTGTATTATTTCTCTAGCTTGTCAAACCTAGAATTGGTATTTATCATTTTCCTAGGAGAAATCTTGTGAAATCTTGTGATCAATTTTGACTTACTTAGGTTGTTGTTGTAGGATTTCATTATTTACTTGACATTTTAAAAACTATACGGATTTTAATTAGTTGATATGGATAACTATGAAACAAATGTATGATGGTAGCTATACGGATAACGTATGATTGACACAAAAACTCACGGGGTGGGATGAAAATTATACTATCTATATGACAATGTCTAAATGTGGTGGTTCATATGATACGAAAACTCATGAGGGTGGTGTGACGATTGTATGAATCAATACGATCTAAGTTGACTATGGTAGTTGGTACGTCAACATGTGATGTATACAATCTAAGTTGACTATGGTTGTTGGTACGTCAACATGTGATGTATAGTTGGTATGATGGCAATAATTTATATAAATTGTAAATGGGTGTTGGTTTACAATTTTTTAGGTTTCTTTCAATTGGAATGGAATTCTAATGATAATAATAATAATCTATTTTTTAAGGTTATAGGCAAGCTACACCAAATTGGTGTATGAGACTCCCTTGTTTGTGGGACAAGGGATCCTCTTTGCCCAACAATTTGACTGGTAAAGTTTATGGAGGTATACCTACCCTACCCCCTCTGGATTTGAACTTGTGACCTCTTAAGAGAAAATACATGTTCTTAATCATTAGATCCACTCAGACTGTATGATCACATGATAACATTTTGATTTACTCAAATATATGAAAAATAATAATTATAAATATTATGTGAAAAATGAAAAATAATATGATTTTTTACCATGAAAAAAACCCGAATAAATAATCCCCAAAAAAGTGCTTTGGTACCTTTCATGAAAGGACGTATCTCTTTATTAATTATTAATCCATTTAATGTAGTGTTTATTTTATGAAGCAATATGATCACACTTTGATTTACTCAAATATATGAAAAATAATAATTATAAATATGATGTGGAAAATGAAAAATAATATGATTTTTTACAATGAAAAAAACCCGAATAAATAATCCCCAAAAGAGTGCTTTGGTACCTTTCGTGAAAGGACATATCTCTTTATTAATTATTAATTCATTTAATGTAGTGTTTATTTTTCTTATCTTACTACTTTATCATATTTTTTTACTTGTTTTTATATTTATTCCTATCTTATTTATATAACCTTATCATATAATTACTTTAAAAATACATGATTAGCAAATACCTTTGTGTGCCCCAACTCAAATTTAAGTTTTTTTTATACATCTTCTAACATTTAATGTCAAATCCAACTCATATGTACAACAATTTTATAATTACTTTAAAATTTTGTTTTCTAGTCATCATGATTAACAAAGGCCCTTACAATATTTAGAATACAACTTTTGATGCAATGAATATACATCTATGATGAATATTATCTATGCAGTGAATATATCTCTACAGTGAATATATACAGTGGTGAATATTATCTCTTCAGTCAATTGATGTGGCAACTATATTTATGTGGTGAATATTATCTCTACGATGGTGAATATTGTGGTGCTACTACATGAATATTTATCTATGGAGTCTACAATGAATCTGGTGTGTGGTAAATTTGATCTACGGTAACTATGTTTGTGACTATTCAAACCCTACCATAAATCAGGTGCACAAGTTTCTTATTTATTTATTTTTCTTTTCAATATGAGTAATTTACCATTGATACCTAAATCTAATAGAGGAAGTCCTAACAAAGTAACCCTAGATAGTCTCCATGAACCTATATAATCAATAGGAAAACATAGAGAGAAAGAGAATCCAAACTTCCAAGTGAATTAGTAGCAATGCTTTGAAGTGAGTTGATATCAATGCTTGATAATTAATTTAGACCCTTAGTAGATAATATTTAGAGACAGATAAACAATAAACTATTAGGGTTTCAAACTCAGCTATAGAAAATGGAGGCTAGATTATAAGAAATAAAAAAAAAGAAACCAAGAACAAAAACAATAGGAAGGAAGAAGAGGTGGAAGAAAATAACAATCTTAAGGAAAAGATTAAAGAGCTAGAAGACAAGCTAATTAATAATTTGGCTCTAAATAGCATGGAACATAAATTGGATATCAAACCTATCAAAGAGAAAATGAATAAGATCATAAAGTTATATCATGAGCATAAACGAATAGCCTTGAACCTCATATTTTTTTGTATAAAAGAACAGAAAGATGAGGACAGATTAGCAATAGTCAAGGAGGAATTAAAAATAAAGCACAAATTGAAACAATTGGCCTTATAGAAGCAAAAAGGTTGGGAAAAATAATTGAACATAAATATAGGTTGATTTGGGTCATGGTAAGCGCTAATTCCCATAAAAATGACATACTTAGTAAAACTCTAAGATTAAAACGCTCTCGAATATTTATAAATGACGACCTCATTCCAAAAGATTAAGCTAAATTAAGGAAGGAGGTTCAAAATTTAAAGGAAGCTGGAAAGGAAGGAAAATGGGAAATAAATAGGAATTGAAAAGTTATTATTAGGGGTAAAGACCAAAAGGATAACAATAAATATCAATTTGAGACACTTTAGATCCCTTCTTGGAACTATTACGGCTTTCCCTGGAACAAAGGGCCTATATTAAGTTGGATCACAAGTGAAATTGATATTATGTTTCTAGTTGAAACTTGGGAGCGTGAGGAATCTAAGGTCCCTAACATAGACACATTTATATTGTGGTCAACATGGAATAAGAAATATTCTCGTAGAGGGGTTGGATGCATAGCTTGTTACATAAGAAAAAAAAAATCTCCTCACATTTATCTTCATAAAAATACCCTCTCAATCAATTCATTTGTGTGGATATTTCATATATCAATGCTAAGAAGATGTATATAGAAATTTTTTATTTTTCACTTATTAATTCTACCTTTTATACAAAAAACAATCTAGATAAAAATTGTCCCTATAAAATCTTAGAACAAGATATTTGCAGTATGAGAAATGAAGGTAGTATCCTCCTGCTATGAGACTTTAATGCTAGAACTACAACTAACCAAGCTATTATCTTAAGAAATGATTCCAACCCTAATCCTCTATGGCTAGACGAGGACCTTGTTTTAACTAATAGATAATAGATAAATTTAGAAGACTTGACCGAGAATTTATATGGTACTTAACTAATCAAGCTTTGCAGGTCTCAAGATCTAATCAATTACAATGTTCTAATGAAGTGGTCGAAATCTAACCAAATGACTTGTATCCATGGGATGGGTAGTATTGTTGTGGACTATGTGATATCAAATATCCATGTTTACAACCAAATAGAAAATTTTGACCTTTTAAATGACCATGAGGCTAACTCTAATCATAAACATTTAACCCTAACTCTAAACTTTAGCATGCACAAAACCCCTTGAAGATAACTCTAGCAACCAAAGGCATCTTCTTTTTCACAAAACTAAAATTGATCTCTTTTTAAAGGACTTAAACACTGAATTAAATATTATATCATATAAAAACAATATTCAAGACATCTATAATAAGTTTACAACAACCCTCTCTACCTCCATAAAAAAACAAATTCTCTATCGAAGTATTGTGTAAATAGAATTTTCAACCCTTGATATGATAATGTGTAAAGTTTCTATAAAATCCATTAGGGATGTCTATAACGACTCTTTGAAATATGATAAGATTAATAGACATAAATCCCTAATTCAAATGAAAAAAGGCACTACATAAATAGAAAGTGAGAGAATTTTTTGCACCTTTCTAAGCTAGATCCAATTTGGAGGCAAATTATGACTTGTAAAACTAATGAAAATGCTATGATTCCCCTAACAGGCTGTAATTCCTACCTTAAAAACATTTATGGATCTCATAATGTCCTGGGCAAAATTCCAAAAGTTTCTATAGAAGATGATGTTTTTCCTATAGAACACATAAAGTTTGGGGTTAAGCGACTTGTAAACGGGAAAGCTAAGGACATCAAGGGCTACCAAGCTAAAATATTAAAAATTATAGGGCCTATTTTGATCCCTCACATGTACATAAGCTCTTCAATTTAGTAGTTAAGCAAGACTTCCCTAAGGCTTGGACTCAAAGTCTCATTGTACATATTTTTAAAAGTGGGGATAAAAGAAATCCCTCTAATTATAGGACCATTATGATTAGCCCCATTTTATCCAAGCTATATGAAAGCATTTTGGAAAAGAAGACTAGTATATGGATAGAAAGCCACGAAAAAAGAGCTAAAGGTCAAACTGGTTTTAGAGGTTATCATTCGACTATGGACCACCTTGTCATGCTTAGGAACATTGCAGAGGAGTGTCGCAATAGTAAAACCAATCTCCTTTGTTGAGTCATTGACTTTAGGAAAGGTTTTGACACTGTGCCTATCACCAACCTTTGGAATAGGTTAAAAGAGCTAAAAGTTCCCTCCAGGCTGAGAGTTGTTGCGGTAAGGTTGTATGAGAATGTTATTTCCAAGTTTAAGAGCACTAAGGATTGGTCAGAAGAAATTAACTGCTATATAGGAGTCAAGCAAGGTTGTCCCCTATCCCCTACCATTTTTGGCATTTACATTGACAAATTAGAAGATTGTTTGGAAGTCGTAGGTGGTGTTGGACCAACTCTTGCTAGTATAGTAATCATCCTTATTCTCTATGTTGATGATATTTTTATTATGGAAAAGAATCCATATGACCTTAGTAAGAAACTTAGAATCCTCAAGGACTTATTCTCTAGTACATGTATGACTGTGAACAATAACAAAACGAAGGTTATGATCATTAAATCCAACAATATCACCTATGATAATTTTGGATATGACAACAATATCTTGGAGGAAGTGCCTTTGTACAAATATCTTGGAATTAATATTCATCACAAGCTCAATTGGAACTATAACATTGAGAAAAGGATAAATGGAGGGTGAAAATGTTATTATGGGCTTGAAAATAATTGTAAAGCAATAGACCTTTGGTTATGGGATAAGAAAAAACTCCTCTTTGAGACTCTTGTCATTCCTTTTATATTATATGGATGTGAAGTTTGGGGATGCAATATATCTCGAGAACCCTGGAGAAATATTGAGCAAATCCAAAAGGACTTTATAACTTATAATCACAAAATTAAGGGAAATACACCCTATCCTATCCTCCTCATCAAAGCGAGCCTTTCCCCCATTGAGATAACAACTATGGTTAGATACTTAATGTACAAGAACAAGCTAAACAAAATGGATGACAAGAGGCTCCCAAAAATTGCTTCTGACTCTAGCCAAAATAACCAATGACTCAAGATGGGATGGCATAATGATGCCAAGTCTTGGATTAATCATTAGGGAAAAAAAGAAGTTATTCTGCAAAATACCGATGATATTAGAAATGTTGTACAAGATAAATTTAAGGAGAATCTATGGTGCGATAAAGAATCAAAGGATAAAAAAAATTGAGATATTATAAGGAGTTGGTTAACCCTTAACCTTGAAGATCAAAAGTATCTATTTGTTTTTACTAGCGTAAATAAGAGAATCAATATTTCTAACATAAGAACTAATTCTCATGAGCTGCATAGTGAAATTGGGCATAGGGAAATCCCCAAAACACCATGGAAAGAAAGAATGTGTCACCTTTATGACACCAAGAGGGTTGAAGATAAAAATCACTTTCTCCTAGAATGCCCTGCGTATACCCAAATTAGATCCCAATTTCAAAATATTTTTCACAATACCAACCTTCCTAACCTTCTAAGTCATCAAAACTTTAGTGACCTTGGAATGCTTCTCTTAATGCTTTTCAAGCATCGAAATAGCATTTTAAAGAAATCCAAGTAATATCTTACTTTTCTTCGGGTCTAATAGACCAATTTTGATCTCAGTGGACGTTAACCACCACCACCACCATCATCATCAATAGGATGTTTTGTGGACTCGTGGTAAAAGTTTTGAACTAGGATACTAGTTTTTATATTGTCTTAGTACATATGTAATTATGTTGAATCTTTATTTTATATTTTCAATATGCACATTGTGTTATGCATTTATAATTGTATTCATATGACATAATAATTGAATATCAAAGTGACAAATTTTGTTTCTTGATGAGAAATAATTTGTTATGTTGACTTTGAAAGGTTTGTTAATAAACCTGACATAAATATGGATATAGATATAGTTTTACAATATAAGGAGCCAAAAACTAGACACAAACCCTTAMAACTTTATTAAATTGGGCTAAAAATGCATTTGCGCTAGGGATAAAGTGGTACATATTAGAGTACATTAAAGTAAAAAAWTTTAACTAATAAGATAATATGGAAAAGATCAATGAAATAAAAAGTTAACTAATAAAATAAGAAGTTAACTAATAAGACAATATGGAAAAGATCAATGAAATAAGAAGCTCCTTTAAAAACATATCTTTCAATCATGCTTATAGAGAACTTGATGAATTATTCAAGAAAGCTTTACACCTATAAGAAGGTTTATTGGTTACAATTGAGAATAATGAAAATGGTTCTCTCCATGAAGAGATCATATTCCTCTTCTAAAATATATGTAGATACAATGAGACAATACATAAATTTTAAAGCAAATATTTTACATAAATTTTAAAGCAAATATTTTAAAGCTATCTTTTAAACAATTATTTGAGTTTATTGGAAATGGCTATAAACCTAGATTTTGATGGAAGATTATATATGAAGTTTTGAGATTATAATGTTAATTCTAAGAGAYTTAAATAACACAAATATAGACACAAGAAAAAAGAAAAAGAGCCAAAATTTACCCCGRAAACCCTTGACCACGAAAACCATYACTCAAGATATATATATTTATTGACTTTATACATGTTGACCAAACATCGGGCCATTTGAGACATTTTACAATGGAGTTCTTCAAACCTTTACATAGGATTCATCACATATAATCCCATGGAAAAATATCATGGGACCGTAAACCATCAATGATAAACCCATCATTGACCATATTAAGATTAACCCAATGACCCCCCCTTGAAACTTGACTTGGGTTACTCACCTAAAACCCTCAAAGTTTATTTATCAGGTTTATGATAATACAACATGCCCCCCCTCTATCACCTAAGTCTATGTCTAGACTTTACATTGATGAAATTTCAAACTAGTGTACACGTGACTTAATAGGTATTTTATCCATATACCCATTTTAAATGTGATGAAAAATCAACTCCATAAAAAAAATTACAACTGTGCCTGAGCAAATGATGCTTAAAACATTTACCTTCTTATTTTCCTATGTACTTATTTTCCTATCTACTCCAAATACACTTAATACAAGAACTTATTGACCCAATACTTCTTTAGATGCTATCCTATGTATGCTTCCAACAATGTTCCATTTCCATGTGTCATTCACCATGGTTCATAAAACCATGCACAATCACTTCAATTTGTGCTCCCAAGAAATATATAAACACCATTTGATGTTCAACCAAGCCTTTACCAACTTTGTGCACTAACAATATGTCTCAAGTGTTGTCGATGCAACCCACAATGCAACCTACAATAACACTCCACTTCCCTCTCAAGCAAGATCTGGGCATCCTCTTCATTAGCCAACTCCATCGCAGCCTTTCCAAGCCTCACTAAGTTAGGGATATGCTCCAGCCCCTTCCACCCGAACTTAAATCGATTGTAGATTCCCTCCATCCAACTGAAGTGGAACAAAGTCGAACATTGAATTCCATTGACTTTGATCCATACTTGTTGTATGGAAGAAATATGAAATCGAGATAAGGATTGTCGCCCCTTCCTCAACACTCGGCCCCTACTTCACCTCGACATCGAAAGGTTGAATCCAAGCATCCTCAAATGGATCCATGATCTCTTTACTCCTTGTGACCCAACCTAGGCATGATTTTGGACTTCATGTTATCCTTAGCCACGTTACTTTCCAACTCCAAAACTTTAGTAGCTAGATATTCAAGAATGATTGTTGTTGGTTTAATCTTGACTAGACATAGAGTAGTTAAGATAACCTTGATTCAATCATCGTTGGGTTTGTGGTTGGTGGTTTACGGGTCCATGGTATTGGGTAACCCATGTTATTTGATGTGAATCTTCGCATGGATATCTCTACTCCATGCATGTTTGCATGGCTATGCATGTCCATGCATGTCTTCTCAGGGTTATCTCCACTCCATGTGTGTCTCTGCATGGTTATCTCAAGGCCATGCATGTCTTTGCATTTTAATCTAAATATAGTAAAGGAATTAGGGTTGTAATTGATGAAGCCTATTTAATGGTTTGGGCAAAATTAATATATATCTATTAGGTGTTGGTTTTCCCACTAAAGGGTTTCTAGAGTAAATATCTAGTGTCTTTTTATGTGTATGATTTCTTGTTGTGCTATTATTCTCTCAATTTTCATATCATGTGGTATCAAAGCTCGGAAAACTTGGACCCTCCAAAAAGAGTGGTCCGATGCTAAGATTCAGAGTTGCGAGGAGGATAAAGCCGATTTGGAAGAGGCCAAGGAGAAGTAAAGTCCCACCCATTCTTCCCTAAGGAATAAATATTTCCCAGAGAGATCTTGGCCTTCACGATCACTGATTTGGCAAGAAGCATAGTGCGACCTCTTCACGAGAGGTTGTAAGTCGCATGGTTGTTGCACGCAAATTCTTGTAGCCCGAGGGGATCCATCATTGTTGAATTGATGTTGAAATGGGTAAGGTATGGGGAAACGATCCTCGGCATACATGACACCAGATTAGTGGTGGAGTGGGTTTTGGAGGCGTAGCAACGCTTCGATCGAGTCAGACTGTTGGTACACCAGTCGTGTAGTTTTGCAGAAACGCTCATTCCTGTGCGTCGCTTTTTGGAAGCCATAGACAAATGAGTCAGGGAGTCGAGAGCCCTATCCAAGGAAGCACAAGAGAAACAATGAGAGTTGTGGTGGATCACAGTCGCACAACTTTTAGCTGGTGGTAAGAAGCAGTTCCAGGTTAGCGAACTTTGGAGGGCCATGAGGGTTAGAATGCTAAGAAAGATTGAAGACATGTGGAAATGAACTGTTCACCAGCTTAAATGGGCTGTAATTTGTACTGGGTTGCCATTTTACGAAGATAATTTGACCCAGATTCAAATAAATCTGAACCGCTATATATATGGAAGTTTCAGGTTTTACAAGTCCTGTTATTGGCGAGCAACGAAGCTGAGTTTGATCGGAGGAAAAGTGGTAATACATTTTGTGAGGAAATAGTTTCCATGGCGCTATGAGAGATGGTTTCACTGAAGAAATGGATCGAAGCTAGCGGGTATCTTTAATCCTTCCTTTGGGTCCTTCCATAGCCAATAACGCTACAACTTACCAAAGCCCTTGTATTCTCTTCCTGCATAGACAACTTCAATATTGCGTTCGATTATCAAGCACTAGGAAACACTAGCAAAAGGAGCCATCCTAGAATGGGGCTCAGTTCAGAAAAGAGAAATTGATAGTGGAAAGAATATCCCAAGGCACGGATGATATCTTTGTCATTCTTCCCGAGTCTTTTATTCGAGCACAGGCCGGGGTTGCAGGTCACGCGTTTGAAGAAGTTCTCATGTGGAGACAAGGGATTCGAGGACCGCGAGGTTGATGGCTTTGTGTTTTGGGTTTTCTGACGAAAGGGTAGGTATCCTTCAGTAAATTTTTTGATAGAATGCATTAACGAGATGACGTGACATGGATGGATGACCACATGGAGAGATGCAGCGAAGGCCAATGCAATGGTGAAGCGTATTGAGAATGAAGTACTTGGTGAATGAGTGCTTTGGCACACTATATTTTGGGCAAGGAGGGATGACGGTGAAGAAGTTGGTAGATGTTTATTTCATCATGTGTCCGGGCATAAAGTGTTAAGTACTTCATCTATGTAATTGTATTTGGAGCACGAGGGATACTTGCAATGAAATAGGTTGATGTTTCATAACATAAAGTGATCACTCATAAGATTGTAATTAGTTTAAGGAGTTGGATTTTATCACATGTAAATGAGCATATGGTTGTAAGAGCTATTTAGGCATGCATAAATAGTTCACCGGTATAAATTCTAGACATAGACATACGTGATACGGGGGGCCTATCGGATACCCGATTTATAAACTTTGAGGGGGGTAGGTGTTTGTCCCAAGTCAAGTTTAAAGGGGGGAATATTTGATTAATCTTCAGTGGACATAGAGTAGTTAAGATAACCTTGATTCAATCATCATTGGGTTTACCGTTGGTGGTTTACGGGCCCATTACATTGGGTAACCCATGGTATTTGATGTGAGTCTTCACAGGGCTATCTCTTCTCTATGCATGTCTTTGCATGGCTATGCATGGCCATGCATGTATTTTGTCACACACCCTACCCCCTAAGTATCATTTTAAGGGATGGAGGTATAAATTTTCCGCTTTCCGACAACTCCTTGAATTTCTCGAATGAGGACACCATCATCGTGTGCTCACCGAGAGTTTTCCAACAACCAAAAACTTTCCCAAAATCGAGCTTTGGTCTGGAATTTATATCCTTCCAAATTTTTCGGGGCGTCATTGGCCAATGGCCATCCCCTTCGCCACATGGAATCCACATAGCTTCACCCTTCCTATACCATCTGACATGACATGGTCGTGACATGGGTCGTCACTCCCTAATGATGATGTGGCTGCTAGTTGCAGGGAGTATCTCCCAGTTTTCACAAACATCGAGCCTTCAACCCTTTGTCATTCTTGTATTGGCTTACAACATCCCTGGAGACCCGAAGTCCTGAAGTCTCCTTATGCTCCAAAATCTATGGTGGAGCTCTATCCACCCTTATATCCGACGGTTGAAATTTGTTTGCACTTAACACATGGTTTAGATTTGACAAAGGGGGGAGTCCCACACTTAACTCACGACCAATCCCATGACACCACATGGAACCATCCAGGCATGCCACATTACCATAGCATATGCGGGCCCATCCAATCGGAATTGGACACTACAACATGGGAAACTTTAGCACTTCTTCACTTCAATGCTTCGATGTTTAAACCAACTTGATACATCCTCGAGTTTTACTGGAGCCTAGGAGTCCCAAAGTTCTGGAATCCCGAAGAGGGTCCCACGTGCGTACCTACGACGATACTTAAGGCTAATCATAGGATTTATTTAATCTCGATAATTAAATAATATTTCGGTCCTCAGCCATAGCCCAGGATACGCTTTAATTCAAACTACCAAAATCCCAAAGGTCAAAGTCCCAAAGTCACGTGGACCATCGATCTTAGATCCTTCAGGATCCTCCTTGGTTGTTCGATCAAGAATAGTGGAAAGATAAAATAAGCAGGAGTAATGATCGACAACATCCTGTCTTCACTACTTCATGACTTCCCCGACCGATAATACTCCAGAGAGGTTGAAGGATATGGGATTATATAGGCCATGAATTAGCAAATTAGCGAAATATCGTCAACCGTTCAATGAGGTAGATGGTTCAGGGGTCTTATCCATCGTGGATCCATAAGAGCACGACGATGATGAATAGACCATTGGTATGTTATCATGATCAATGATGTAAAAATACCCTGTGACCGAAGAGTTGGTCGGGGTTTAACGAGGAGGTGGATCCCACAGTAACAGATAATAAATTTTCAGTTGTCAATAAAACCATCAGGTAACCATTCCCATGGGTTTCCTTTAGTAGGATTAGAGTGTTGCGTGGTTCAAACATCCCTAAGTCCTGGACCTCTAAAATCCCGAAGTCCGGATAGTTTAGATCATTTTGAGCATAGCGAAGAGTTCCAAGACCCTAGTCATATGGGACTTTGACAAACCCCAGTGGGCTACACTCTTAAATCTTATCCAATATTTGGTTAAGTCCGTGGACTCAAGCCTATCGTCACTTGGGAGAATGGTTTGAAGGAAGCACCTTCCATTTACAGAACTCAAACTCCATAACAAGAAAAAAGAATTTCAAAGGATTGATGAGTTCATAATAGTCCATTAGAGTTTGTCCCGACTCTGTAATTGCAGATTTGGTCCTTGAACAATCCTTTTTAGGATTAGCACCTATAGAGTCAAACACAAGGTCATCTCACCATTTACCCCAATTTTGTTTAAGACCCATTAATATCAGTGATCCTTTACTAAATGGAATTAAACATAAATACATTGGTTGAATATGATATTCAAATTCTATTTCAATTTTCCCAAGACACTAGGCCTACAAAGCCACATAGTCTACCATTCAAACAAGATAAAATTTTATGCTAGTATCTGACTCAACAAACATGCATTACAAAAAAACCATTCAATACAATATAAACCCATAATTTCACTTATTTGAAACCTTGAAATCAGTTGGCAACTGTTGAAGGGGTGCCATTTTTCCACCCAACCATAGGCACAGTTGCTCTTGGAGTAATTCATCAAATGGCCACCCACTATTTAGATCATGATGCCATGAGAGGGATCCTGCACAATTTATATCCATCGGAGTAACGACCTAGAAGGGGTCATCTCACCATTACTTATTCACATTACCATCCTTCTCACACATCATGATCTATCTGGAAACCCTCTTTCAATAGTCATGCCACATTTCTTTTTATTAATTAACAAAATATATACATTAACTTCTATAGCAAGGTTCATTGTCTATCCAACATTCACATGATAAATCTGTCCATAGTCTTGTTCACAATAATAATAATAATTACAATCTGGGGAAATAGGGGTGTTACAATTCCCTCCCCCTTAAAAGGAACAACACCCCGGTGTTCTACCAGCCGCTATGGTTTTTATGTACAACAGTGAACAAAAATGGGTATCCTTGTTTCATGGTATCCTCCAATTCCCATGTAGTTTCATATGGACCAAAGTGTTTCCACTGCACCTTGACCTTGGAATTGGTTTTGTTCCTGAGTTGAATTTCTTTTTTGTTTAGTATGCATTGTGGTTCTAGTGGGAATTCTCCCTCTTGTTCCACCTGGATCACATACTAGTCAATTATATGATTAGATTCATGTACACATTTCTTAAATAATGAAACATGAAAAACATTATGCACTTTTACTATGGGAGGAAGTGCTAGTCTATATGCTACAAGTCCCACTTTGTACATAATTTCAAAGGGTCCACAAAACAGAGGTGCCAGCTTGGCATAAGTTCTCATTCTCAGGGAACTTCTTCTTGGTCTGATTCAAAGGTAGACATGATCCCCTACTTTGAACTCCCTAGGAGTCCTATTTTTGTTTGCATAATGTTGACGCTTAAAAATGCAACGATGAATACTATGCTCGCAAATGATTGCCAAGCTCTATTAATTATTTATATTAATAATAAACTAGCAGGTGGGACCCCCTTGTAGACTTGTGGAGCTATGATGGATATGATGTGCTTATGTGGTTTTCTTATGTGATGGTACCAACACAGTCTTCTACAGTTCATTGTTTCGAATCATGGTTAAAATGTTATGGTGGCATAAGATGATTGGTTGATTAATGCATGGCACTGATAGCTTTGATGACCTCTCTCGGATTATGTTAAGGCTGCCCTATGGATGAAAGGATTATTATAAGTTTTGTTTTGATATTGCAATTAAATATGGCATTAATTGGTTTAATATGATCTTTATAAAAGGGATAATATTGGGGCTCTTTGAAATAAAAGGACTATACACAAGCTCTAATGCTATGTATTATTGTGACAAAAGAGGTGCAACAAACCTTTGCTACTAGACTTATGTGCCTTATTGGATGTTATATGTTGAATGCACATGGGGTAATGTTATGGCACATTGTTATTTTTAAAGGGTTTGACATTACCAAGGGTGGCACACTATGCAGATGGGATATGGCAATGAATATATGGTTGATTAAATTCTTAGTGCTATGGTGAATTGGTTGGCTCATACTTGGAATTGAATGAGGTTGGAGAGGGAAGTGACACACATTTATTGCATGTCACTCAAACACCCCTCGAAGCCCGTCACCCTAGTTATACTTGCATTTTGGTTTTTGGCTCTGGTGGTTGTTGATGCCCCACATTGTTCGGTCGTGAAGGAGGTGTTATAACCCTATGATTCATAGGATCATCTATTGACTGGAAATTTTTCATTCTGGGTGTATAGGTTTTCAAATAATATTTCATCTCTGCAAATTATTTTCAAAGGAAACAGCGCACAAAACCCACCAAAATCGCTAAAGCCTACGTTTTTGCTGCATTCACGCCTGGAGAATAAAGAACGCGCTTAGATCGACGGTCGATCTAGCGGTGCGTAGATCAATGACTGGCAGTGGATTCCAGACCCCCTCGACTGTTCTACCTTTAACGGTGGGGGGGGGGTCTGGAATCATAGATAACCAAGGCACACATCTAAACGACTGAGGCACCAACGCTTTCATCAAAGGCTGAGATTGAATTCCAGACCCCCCCGACTGTTCTGCCTTTAACGGTGGGGGGGGGCGATCTGGAATGAAGTGGTCTTCCGGGTGGGCCCTGTCCCAACGTGTCACCCATCCGTCGCATTGGACCTCCTCCGCTCCAAACCACTTACCGCTTACCATCCTTCCCACTTACCATTCGTCATTTCCTGACATACCCCGTCACCTCATGATAGCATCCTCCATTTTCTCGCCACCCATTCATGCATAAACCAAGCTTAGGGTAAAAAGAATAATAGATTAAATAAGGGTTAACAATAAAATTAGTGTAGTTAAACTAAGCTAAACTAGTTAATAATTAATTAATTAATCAATTA
>ML792016.1:32847-49403 GCA_009831015.1 Picea engelmannii
TAGCCAACCCATTACGAATGACTAAGTCAAATGCCTCACATAAAGTAAGCAATTGTTCCCCAAAAAAGTTCCAGCTTTTGTTGTCCTCTGAAACTCTTGTCCACTGATGATTTCTTTCTTTTGTAAGCCAAATGGGGTTGCAGTCTTCCTTACAACGAAGAATACTAGCTTGTACACATGTTGTCCTAGCATTGAATCGTCCACTATATGGACTTCACTTAGTTGAGAGTACGCTGCAATATCTTTTTTTAAGGCTGCAAAGGAGTCTTTGTGGTCAAGCCCCCTACTTTTGTAAGTTTTTGAAACTTGTGGGGAAAAGTAACATGCTGCAATCCTAATGATGTTACCATTTTCTGATATTTTAAACCAAATGAATTGTTTATTTGAGTCTTCTCTTTCTAACGGAATGAGACTACCTTTTTTTTCTTCACTAAGACCATGATACCCTCGTGTCCCTTACCATTCTCAACTGCTTTGTTCCACGTTGCCATCTTCACATACTCTTCAAACATAGGTGTTTTGCACCCTTTATGCTCATGTGTTTCCAATAGACAAATTATGTCTATCTTCCGCGATAGGTCTTAACCCAGGGCCCCGCCTCCAAGGATAACCTCTGCAATTCCAACAAACTAATCTTAAGGAAACCTGGGAATAATTTGATTGCTATTTGTTTTGATCTATAAGACTCAAAGTTGAGTCTTCACCCTTATTTGTCCATATTGGCCTTGTTGCATATTTTCGTGCTAATGAAATTGTTGTCTCTTCTAAGCTACCAACTTGCTGTCATGTTTTAGAATGCGGACCGAAAAAGGCAATAACAACTTTTCCTTTGAACAACCATGCCCTTTTTCCCTCATCCCTTGCTGCCCTAACCTTTGACAACTCTTCCCTTCTTTCCTCTTGCTGTCTAATAGTTAAATTTTCGTCTATAAAAAAGTGAGAGCCTCTCAAGAGTTGCTTCTTGCCTAGGAGAATTTGCTTGTCACGTATGCTTGACATGATGACTTTTATGGGCCTAGCTCTCTCGCCACTAGGCTTACCCACCCTCCATGCTTGGCAAATTCGACCTTGCCAAAACAACTTGTCTTTCAAAAATTCACTTGCAAGATCGAGAGTACACTCATTTTTTCCATACTCTCTCACACCTTTGATAATTATGTTTGTTGCTCTGCCTTGCCTTTCCTTGTTTTCTCTACCTTGCATGTCGTCCCCCTGATTTTTCCTTGTTTTCTCTACCTTGCATGTCATCCCCCTGGCTATGTGTTTCTTTTTCCATACAAGCAGAATTGCTAATGACTTGTGCCCAAGTTTTGGAATTTTTTGTAAAATCTCCTTTCATTTCATCCCTTGCTTTCACTCCATGGGTGTATGCTTATATGAAAGCCCAATTCACCCTATCATATGCTTTGGCCAAATCTAATTTCATTATTATCCATTATTATCCAGGGTTTTCTCCGTTTTTGCATAAATATATTGAATCTTGCACTACAATAATTCCGTCCAGGATATCCTAAGCTGTAACAAATACCTCTTTTTCTTTTGAGATTTACCGGGAGAAAACACCTTTGAGATTATCTTATAACGTCTGAGATTACCTTATAACAGACGTTACATATAGCAATTAGTTGGCAATTGTCGCCTAACTGTAACGAATCCCCCTTTTTCTTTTGAGATTATGAGGCGGCTGCTCTGTTTGAGTCGATTAGCCATTACCTTATCATCTTATAAAATGTGTTAAAGGATATTTATGTTCCTTATTAATTCCTCTACCATCTGTCATGTATCATTCCCAATTATATCCCAAAGGAGCCAGAAAAGATCTGTTGGAAATCTGTTCGCTTTCCCTTTAGACGAGATACTGCCTGACATACGTCCTCCTTCAGAGATCACTTGACATAAATACCTGTTTTGGTCTTCGTCCTTCAGAAACTTCTAGACATAATTCTCTGTTTTGGTCCTCCGATAGCAAAGATGGGTGTGTATGAGTAGACCTTATATTTTTTGCGATCCTGTCTATTTGAGGATCTGTCATGATGTGGTTCTAGTAGGCGATTAATGCTGCTTTTTTATCCTATCTAGTCTCTAATGTGTCCTTTGGTTGTTCAATTGATACATTATGTTGCAGCTACAATTTCTCATGGTGGTCTAGCCGAAGAATTTTGTATTCCTATTCACTTCATTTAACAATCTTACCCTTCATCAGATTTCCTCCGCTAATTCATGATCTTCAATCCTTTGCAAGATGGCAGATTTGTGTTTTGCTTAAATTCTACTTGAGACCCTGTTGAAGGATTTCTACCTGAACCGCGCTCATTTCATCATATAGAGGATTTGTCTTTTCTTGAAGATGTCACCAAAAACCTGTGTATTTCAATCTTTTAGGTCCTTTTTAAGCATTTTGCTATAGGATATACATCGTCGATCCCTCGGGATTTGAAATGATCTCCACCACATCTGAATATTTGATTTCAAATCCGGATGGGCTGTCCACATCATCACACATTGGACATGGATATTTTGAGGTTGGTGGTTCATCTGAAATTGGAATGATCTTCCCAATGATCTGAGCTAGCTCCCCTGAGGGTAAAGAGTTTTGTTATATTAAATGCAAACAACGAGTCCCTGACTAAGAAACAACCCAATTTCTTTGCTATTTAGTGTAATCCAATCCTCCCCTTCTGTTGATCCAAGTAAAGAGGCCATTTCGGGGAACAATATTCACCAGGCCGAGATGATCAATCAATCCTTGTAATTTATGGCCCGCTGCATATTTCTTGATTCCACCTTTTTTTCTCTAATATTTATCACGATTATAATTAATTGTTTATACAGAAAAAAGATCTTATAAACATTTAAGATATATTTGTGGCAAGTGGTTCCCAGAAACGATTCTGGATTTGCACCTGACCTCAGGCTAAATGGAACCTGGAACCTGGTGGATGGCTTAACACTCCACAATCTTACTAGCAAAATCAAAGCCCAGTTAGCAACCTTTAAAATCTGAATTTTATTCTTCATTTCTGATTCTAACAGAAAACGTCTTATATACCAGGCAATCAAAATTATCTTACAAAAACCTAAAAGACTTAACGTGCCCTTCGTCCTATTTCCTAATAACTTAGAAAGGAATCTAAGGAACCCAATAGTAAAAAGGTTGTATGATACTTGTTCGGCAACATACATTTTATAAAACTGAAAGTGATATCTCCGTTTTCTTGCCAAATAGGTGAAAAGTAACATAAATGTATAGTCACTCCAAATGACTGTTGTATTCCCTACATAGTCTCAATAGAGTTTGCAACTACTTAACATAGACTAGGCTTTGCATACAAAGCTGGCCTCGAAGAGGGGTTGCTGCCTGATCCATTTCAATGTTGTTCGGTTGCCACAATTTAGCAATATAATCCATTCAGTTTTAATAATTTAGACTGCCATCCCGATATCTTTCTTCAGAACATAAATGCAGTATTTTAATGCAAACTATCTAATCCAAACAATCAATAAAGTTGAATATTTTTGCACAGAGAGACCTAATTTTTTAAAGCAGTGAGAGGTTTGTCACTAGATTTTTTAATCCCTAAATGCTTAATAGATCTGGAGTTAAGATGGATCTATGTTAGATCAAGAATAAATCAAGTATTTCAATAACAAATAATTAAACTTATATCAATGTGTCAAACTACAAGAACTAGGGAAAGGGTGTCTTGTAGTATGACATCAGTTTTACATTTTTACTAACATGTCCCAAAAAAAACTATAGCGGTAAGAACTGAACTGACAAATAAACGCTTTAAAGTTTTATACTGACTCATCAGACAGCCGTACTTGTGGGCATTATAGTAACATGAACATAATTCTCATGCTATTATCTTTGGAATCCTCCACAAATATGCAATTAATAAATTCTCAAAAATTCTACCTAATAATCCTTAAATCAGCTATCTCGATTCTCTACATGATGGTTGTCATTATAACAAACAGCATATGACTTTGATCAATCCCTCTGAGAGATATCAACCCCTTTCTCTGCAAGCTAAAGCATGTGTCATAAGCTAGCTTCAATTCTGAATGCTCTTGAAATAGTTTGCTTTGTTGTCAATAAGAGCCTTTACAGTCTCTAATCCCATTGGATCTCCCTCTTCAATAACTTTCAAAACAGTACCACCTCCTGTAAATAAATAGTATTTGATATTGTCCAATGCGGCCTGATACAGGAGAGGATGAAGGCTGCCACAGAATGAAAACATTGTTAATGCTTTTTGTTCAGATGAAACACTTGGATGACATAAATGCTATGGAGGAGTTGAAATTTACCTTTTAAAAGTCTGAAGGGTATCACCACCTCCAAAGAATTTTTGAGCTGAGCGATTTTTATCAATGACCTCATCCATTTTGCTTGTACCATGCCAGAAATGCGGCATGAGTCCCATCACAGCATTAACAAATATTGTCTTAGCTGAGTTCATTGCTTGTTCAGCCTCATCTTTCTCAAATGAGATGGGATCAACATCAACAACATACTTGTACGTCTGGCCAGGAGCAAAGTCCTGCCACACATCAACAATGAAAGAATTCCACGTCAAATCTCATTCATAGCTGATTGACATTTAAACTCCAACGGTTCTATTAGTTCAAGTACAGATTTGGGTATCATATACCTTGACATTGATTGTTCTAAATTTCCCTTCAAATCTACCATCCAGAGTATCAGATTCAACCAGCACCTGCATCTCCACAATTTTTTTGTGCGTCTTATCCTGTTCTACCAGCTCTTTTGCAAGTTCTATATCTGAATCCTGCACAAAAGGATTGATTTGGGAAAACATGAAATAAGTAAAACCAGCACACCAAATCAACAGAGATATATGTTATGGAATGGAAGGTAAAAGAATACAGATACCTCAACACCGGCAATTCTAACTCCATATTTAGCACATAGATAAGTATTGTATATGAGACCACCCAGAACCAATTTATCAACTTTCCTGTATATCTCTTGTAATGGACCAATCTTAGTATCATACTTTGCACCAGCAACAATTGCAACAAATGGCTTGCCGGGATTCAAGACTGCTTGCACATGATAAAGTTCATTCTGAGGAGGGTTGCAATGTCAGGAACTTCAAATTGTCAACTACCCTTTACTTAATGACAACAAAGCTCGGACCAAAATATGTTTCATTGAAATAATAAGGCTAGAGAGAACAGGATTCCAAATAAAATTTAAGGAAAGAACACACACCTGCATGCACAGTCCTGCATATGAGGGCAGGCATTTCGCAATATGGTATGTGGAACCATGAGGCTGCCACGAGCCAAATGCATCATTGACATATACATCAGCTAGAGCTGAAAGCTGAATGACAAATCTTTGAAGCTTTTCTCCTTTGTCTTCTTCCCCCTGTTTCATGAAAGAGCTAAAATTATTTTCTGGAAGATGTCATTGGCTTCAGAACTTATCAATGAGATAGCTATATCCAATCATAATCAGCTGATCACCACCACCAACCCATCGGATTTCTTAATACAGAGGTAGATGAAACCTAGATGACAACTCAGCAGAAATGATGAGGCCCCAGGTTCCTGCTCCTGCAGGCTTTGGGTCCTAGCTCAGATGCACCAGATTTGTGAAGAATTTGTTTTCAGGTGACCAGTCCTATTACACCCCAGGTTGTCTCATGTGAGTGATAGTGCATTGAATCTAGACAGACTGCAGTGCATTGGATGCATTGAAAATGAACACTAGCACAGTGCATTGAATCTAGACAGACTACATTGCATTGGGTGCATTGCAAATGGACACTAGCACAGACCCAACTAAACCCGAGTCTCATGCTTGCAAAGTTCTTTCTCCCTGTTTCATGAAAGAGCTCAGATTAAAGAAATGCCCATTCTAATTTGATCTAGAAGATGTATTTGGCTTCAGAAGTTACAAAGAGATCGCTGTTTTCAATCATAGTCAGCTCTGTCACTGCTACCAGCCCCATGGGATTTCTTAATACAGAGTCTGATGAAGTCTAGACTCTAGATGTCAAATCAGCAGAAGTATTGAGGCCCCCGGTTTCTGTTCCTTCAGGCTTTGGGTCGAACATCACATGTCCCAGACTTCTGAAGAATTTCACTTCCCGTGACCAGACCTAGTAAGGCCCAGGTTGCCATACAGTTCAATGCACCCAGATAAGCGAGGTGCATTCTACAGGCCCGGGTGAGAGGTGGAGCAATCCGTCAACTCTTTGTCTGTGTACTCCTGTGAGTGTAACAGTGCACTGAATCTAGACAGTGCCAAATGGACACTAGCACAAACCCAACTAAACCAGAGTCTGATATGCACCTCAAATCTGGAGGATGCTATCTCAAGCTCACACAGACGACCTCAAATATTGGAACTTGAGATATACAATCTGAAGGTGCATATCAGCCACATGTTTCGTTGGGTCTGAGCGCTATTGACATGAAAATCATAATTAATAATATCTAAGACAGAATCCCACAACCATTCATTCACTGCATTTTGAGATAAGGAAACTGTGCTGGGAGGAAAAACACAACAGAAATCACGCTAAAGAACTCACCGCAAACCATCGGGTATTCGGCAGGTAAATTCCACCAATTTTCCGACTCTTAAGGTCATGGATCAACCAGTTGATGGAGGTGTCAATATCCAGAATTCCATTTTTCTCAGTCGTACTTAAGCGGGGAACTGCAAATTTGATGCGGAGCTTGCGTTGCAAATATGCAACAACAGCATCCACAGAATCATCCTGACGTATAGAGATAGTTTTTGTCTTCTTATCATACGGGCGTCCAATGTGACTCATGATTATGATCCTGCGCATTCCAATTTCATGTCAAATAAGCTCATCACCACAACCTAGGCCTGAAGCTGAACTAGACACACAATGAAGGACTGCGGTATAGGCATAGAGGGAAAACAGACAAACTGACCTTCCACCTCGCTCCACTATGTTGTACATAGTTGGTAGAGTCACATCGATTCTGTACTGATCTAGTACTTTCCCTGCAACCACCAGCATCAAAAGCCGTTTTGTGAGGCCACTTCTAATAAGAACGACTCCATTAATAATACCTCAGATCATAATCACCACAATAGATCAATACAAAGAACAAATTCCAATTTTAACAATCTGCTACAATTTAAATCTGATATCGGCAACAAAAGAATAGCATCGCGAAACTGCAGATGGACTACTACCAATAGCCATTGATTTCAATATTTAAAAGCTAAACTAGAAGGTGATTCGAAAACTATAATGAATGCAGCTAAAGCGGCTATTAAATCCGGAAATACCTGTTTACAGGACAACTGGAATAAGGAACCGAAAGAATTCCAAGAACTAACAAATGTTTTTACAGACTTCCAATGTAATCATGTCAAATGCAGCTTTATAAATTTCCAATGTACTTATGTCAAAAGAATTTTTACAAATTTTCAATGTCGGCATGTCAAATGTAAAGATAATATCGTGACAGATAATTGGCGATGGCATGTCAAAAACAAAGCTAATATAGTGAAAGATAAATTAGCGAATTTGGGTGCTTATTATGTTAAAGGCAATTTTACAAATTTTCAATGTACTCGTTTCAAATGCAAAGTTAATATAGTGACAGATAAATTCGTAAATTTGGATGCTCTTGTTCATAGTGATACACAGGTTGTAAAAAGACTATGGCAACTGCAAGTTCATAGGAACATTAGTTACAATTTAATTGATTTAGTAAACAACGATTTATAAAAAATGGACTATTAAATGTCAATATTCTTTATTTGACAGTATACCATGGGCTTCAAAGCTTACTAAATTACCAAGTTCAGCAGCGAATTTGTTATGCAGATGGATAAATTTTCAAAATACTCTACATTCCACTTACCTCTTATCTTCTTCTCTTTTTCATTATTCATTTTTCCACAGTTGTGAATTAACAGAAAGAGGAATATGTGGCGGTGAGTTTCATTCTCAAACGTTTTTGAACCCTAAAGCAGGTTCATCATCAGGAGAGGCTTAAAAAGCTTCACGATTTTCTTAATAAATGGATTTTAGGTATTAATATTAGGTATAATCCATTTATTCAAGAAGCAAGTACCCTATTGACTAAAGATCAATAGGTCCACTTACTTATTGAAGGCCAGGTTATTCTTAATGAGCTGCACAACAGGTTTCCAAGCTTCTCTTAGTTTCAAACCATCCATTGATATTGTTCTCAAATTTTTCAATTTTCAGTGCTTCTCTTATTTTTCTTTTCTTTTGTAATAATGCAAGATAATAGCCAGTACTTCAGAATTTTCAAGGCACATATGGTGATTAGTTTTGCAGGAGTGTTCGGCAACAACAGATTTTTTTATTCTTTCATACTGAATATCAGCACTATTTTCTTTCAACTTGATTTTGACTGAGTTAACGGTTTAAACAATGTACATTTTTCCACAAGAGCATGGTATAGCATAAACCCCTTTATGAAGCTTTGGTTCAATGGGATCTTTGGCAATGTCCAACATATTTCTCAGGGAGTTCAGAGGGGAGAAAGCCACTCTTATGCTCTTTTTCTTTAAAATCTTGGCAATCTTATCGGTAGTACCGTGGATGTAAGGAAGAGTAACCTTGGGAAATTCATGGTTTATGTTCCTGATCTTAGTTCTGTTTCCCCAAGCCTTTCGAATGACTTCATTGATCTGCTTTCTCTTATAACCATTGTTTAATAAGGCTCTCCTGAGATAATTAAATTCTTGTTCCAGATGGTTCTTATCAGAAATCATAATGGCACGGGTCAGTAGGGTACTGATATTTCAGTCTTTTGTATAGGATGGTGATGGGACTCAGCATACAGGTATCTATCAGTATGAGTTTTCTTCCTGTATACTTGATGAGCTATAGAATTATCCTGCTTCTTAATGGTGAGAACATCTAAGAGGGGAAGGCAATTTTTCTCCTATTTTTCCACACTGAATTTAATGCTTTCTGATTAGTTGTTATGTACAATTTTGTGAATAAAAATCAGTATCTTGGTATAGAAGAATGAATTGTAATAGAAAAATAAATTTTTCTAGGCCGAATTTGTATGTGGCGCATTAAATGGATGGTATCTCTCCGTAGCTGTTGAGAACAAAGGTCTAAACATATAAAGCATTATTTTCTATTTTAGATTAAGATAATTATATCTATTATTTCGCTTATTCTTTTAAGAAATTGATTGGTTAACAGCCCTACTGTCCTACACCTCTGGAACTATAATTGGTCAAAACTTTTGAAGATAAATGAAAATTTATATTTTTTAGAATAAAATGTTGTAAATTTTCAATATTTTATTATAAAATATATAAATTTTCACTGGAAGCTTGATGGTTGGTAAGGTTGGTCAACATGGGATTTCCAACCAGGTTCAAATCCCGGCTATGCAGATAACTGTTCGCCCTCGTGGGCCGGCGCGTCCAGTACATATCGTTCATATTTTGATAATTATAAAGATTGGCGAGAGATTCTCCATTTACAAGAAAAGCAAAAGAATATTAAAGTCGAAATGGAAATGTGACAAATGAAACCAGGGATTATAATGCCAAATAAGAAAACATGAAACAGTTATTATCTCAGTCCAACCATCTGACCAGTAGAGATGTTGCCAAAGAATTCAACTAGCGCTCCGAAAGTAATTTTCGATTCGATACCTTAATCTGCTACTAAACCATGATTTACTCAAATTTCAGAGTCTATTTACTCGAAAATGTCTTCAAATGTAATTGAACCGCGATCAACCTACTGAATGCAAATGGGAGCATTCTATGGCCAAGCTTTACTGGAAAAGTCCAGACCTGGGGGTTTTCAGCTAGAATTACAGCTGGGGCAGGTATGATCGGTCAAAGGGTTAGAGTTTAGGGAGAACAAATTCCGGGTGAAGCTGACTTCACTAATATACGATCCTAAAACCTCAAAAGGAAGGGGAATTTATACACAGTTAGAGTTATGAACAAATGAATGAACTGATCTATTTACCTTTCTTGACAACGTTGTGATCGACTCTGAGAAGGACGACTTTGTCTTTGAGATCGGCGTCCTGCAGCAGAGGCAACCTCGGATCGAGCTTCATTTGCTCCATTCCATCGTCCACAACGTAACCCGCACGCATGCCATTCTCTGGACTATACTTAGCCATCGTTCTTGATTCCTCCTCTCTCGCTTGTTTTGGGTATCAACCCTCTCGCTTAATTTATATTTGTCGAATCCCACCAAATTTATCGTTAGACCGCGGTGTTGAAAACTTGTGTGCCGGGAAAGAATTCGGTCGGTAAATGGGAATAACTTTTCCGTGCACTGTATCAACTCTGGCTTCTAGAATTTGGCGATAGTCCAGGCGGCACGTTCTGGAGGGCCTGATTTGAACAGCTGTGGAATACTTTATTTCTCAAACCGGGTTTTCAAACACAAACCGGAGCGCCGCCTCTGTAAGGCGGTGGGAGTCCGGTATTGCCGACTAGATGGCGGGAAATAGGATCATCGCCTCCTTTGCCAAGTGTGTTGACACGTCAGTTGAGCGGTTTGTGATGACTCATCAACTTTGAATAAATGTTCGAGAATAAATAGTGTCATCGCCACCTTCGTCAAGTGTGTTGACACGTCAGTTGAGCTGTTTGTAATGAGTCATCAACTTTGAATAATTGTTCGAGGATCATCAGCGCCTTCGCCAAATGTGTTGACACGTCAGTTGAGTTGTTTGTGATGAGTCATCAACTTTGAATAAATGTTTGAGAATAATCTAATCTTGCGGGACTTTGGTTGACCTATAGACATAACTGGAGAGAGCTACGGCCGCAAATCATCTAGAAGTTCGAGAAAATACCAGTGTTAACTCGTACATGTTTTCAATAGAGTTTTTTCATAATAAACATAGAAGAAGAACGGAGAGGTTTTCACGAAGAAGGTTAAATGTTTATATAGTATTTGTGCAATATTAATATTTGAAATGCGTCAATTGCATTACAGGAAAATGATTTTTATAAAAATTGGTTTTCTTTTCCATTATTATGAAATTTCATAAAAACATCAATTTGCATTACATTTAAATTCCAATAAAAATTTTTTTAAGGTGGGCTAAAAATAGATAAATTTGGACTTTTGGGTGAATTTATTTGTTTTAGATGAGGTAAAGTTTCATCTTGATATATTCATTTTTTTGAAATTATGATGATTTAGATTTTTTTAAATGAAATAAAACTCTTCATTTTTTTGAAATGATGAAGGTCTTTTTAAAATGGGCTAAAACTTTTAACAACAAAGTTTTTATTGTGCCTTTTAACAAAATTTCTACTTAATTTGGGAAAGAATCTCTTCATAAAAAACATTGGGTTTGTCCTCTTATTAACTTACTACGTTTTTCACCATGTGGCCCCCTAAGTTATGGAGTGAGTTACTTTTAGGGTATATTTTTTTTGGAGGTGAGTTAAAGTTCAACTTTTAGGGTGTATTTTTTTTTTGGAGGTGAGTTAAAGTTCAACTTTTAGGGTGTATTTTTTTGGGGGTGAGTTCCATCTTGATTCACTCATTTTTTTCAAATTTCAACAATCTAGTTCATCTTAAAATGATCCAAAACTTTTGAGGATAAAGTTTCATGGTTAAAATATCATGCTAAAAAACTCGCTCCGCTCACCTAGGGTTTTACGATCTCTACACAAAATCTCAGCACTCATTCACATGGTGACCACTGGAAGGGAGAGCTCAATGCCCTCCTACAATGCGGCTCCAACTGGTCGTCCCTTAGTCAGTCATGCCAAAAATCATCCTGACAAAGGTAAGGCAATAAACAAAGTTTCAAAAGGGGGCAGGACTGCAATGCCAGATGCGCCTGATACCAGCAAGGATGCCCCCAATTAGTCGGACAAGAAAACGCAAGGAACAAGTCATTGCATCCCCAAAAACATGAAAAATGCCAAGGTATGAAGTCACCTCCAACTTAATAGGCCAATACATTCAGTGCATGAATGACCATACCATCATTGGCAAATTTATGGGCCTCTAGCCTACAAAGAAATCCCTTGACTGGTGGATCCCCAATCGGTGGGAACCAAAAGGCCAGGTAGACCTCAAACTGGGATCCAAGGGGTTCTTCACCATAGTTTTTACCAACCTGGAAGACAAGAATAAAGTCTTTGAAAATGGCATGTACTTCTTTAACTCGACAAGGCTTTACCTCAAGCTTTGGTCAGAAAACTTCAGCCCTGACAAAGAAGACTTCACAGTCACCCCTATTTGAATCAGGTTGTACTCTTTGTCGCATGATGTACTGGGAGGAAGAAACCCTCGAAGGCATAGGGAATGCATTAGGGTCGTTTGTCAAAACCTATGAGGTAACCAAGCAGGGGAAATATACCTCTTACACTCGAATTTGGGTGTACCTCGACGTCTCTGGGTCCTTTCCCAAATCAATCTACATTAGTTATCAAGATAAAGAATGGATACAAATGATAGATTATGAGCACATTCCTTTTCAGTGTATAAAGTGTCATGAGCACGAGCACCTCTCTAGAGATTGCGCATTGCACTGGTTATCGAACCCATTGAAGATTGCTACCAACAAGGACAATGAGGGATTTGAAACAATGACCTCTAAGCGTAGAAACGTGAAGAAACCGACCACTCCTCCATCACGCAACATTCCCACCAACAACAAATTTGATACCCTACCATCTCAACTGGAGGAAGGAAGCACCAAGACACCAACAAATACGAACCCGCAAACCCCCATGGACCTGGAGAAAAATCAACTTGAAAGCACAAAGAAACAAGCAAAACCCAGGAAAGTAATGGGGATGCAGAACACACCAAGGAAGGAATCAATGTAGATCCAAACATAGAAATGATGCAGAACACAGAACACAAAGGTGAACTGGAAGATGCAAAGGAACTAGAGCTCAATGCTATGGACCTTCAAGCTCTAGCAAAGGCTTGGTGAAGTCAAGATCCAAACGCCATTCCCGAATAGAAAATGCAAATGGTTGAAGAAGCCCTAATCCGTAGCAAGGATCGACGATCCACTCCTCAAAAAGGTAAGCCTCCCTCCTCTACTTCACTAGGACTCAAAACTGACACCTCTAAAGACCCTTCAAAGTTATCCAAAGAGGAAAAGAAAAGAGTCAAAAGAACCAACAATCAACTTCTTCAAGATCTTGGTGAAATGTTGGTTAATTATAGGAGAATAACCCTGATGAGAGATGTGTTCCTCCCTAACCCCAATAGTTCCACATGAATATTCTCTCCTGGAATATTTGACCTATGAATGGTAAAACCAAGCAAAGGATAATGAAGAACAACATAGCTAAAGAACAACCCCGTATGGTTATGATACAAGAAATCAAATGCAGTAGCAGTCTAGTCTTTGAGATAGCTTCCAAGATTTGGAGGGGCTCTCAAGCAATAACAATCAATGCCCAAGGCGCATCTGGAGGCCTGGTCATCTTATGGAACCCCGATGAGATAACGCTAAGTTCACAGTTCTCCACTCATTGAATTTGCAGCGAATGGTATCCTCACCAATCTTTATGGGCCCCAATCCGGTGTCAATAAATCCTTGTTACTTAGTTCGATCCAAGCACTTCAAGCCATTATAGGAGAAAAACACTGGATCATTGGAGTCGACTTCAACCTCATCACCTCGTTCGCTGAAAAACAAAGAGGCCCTTGTTGCCTTGAACCCAAATCTCAGAGCTTTCAATCTCTCATCCACTCTCTCCACCTCATCAACATGCCTCCCTCAATCGACCTTCATACCTAGAATAATCGTCGGGGAGACGACCAACAAGTAGCCTCTCGTTTGGACCATTTCCTAATCTCTGAATCCCTCTTCTCAGAGCTCTCCCTGGAATCCTCCATGCTCCCTTACTCTAGTTTCGATCACCAGCCTATTGCACTTGCTATCATTTTTTTGGCAGTCCCAAGCTCAGATCCTTTCGCTTTGAAGATTTCTAGCTTAAGCACCCTTCATTTATGAATAATATTCAACAATGGTGGCAGGAATCTAGCAGCGTTAGAGGCATTCCAATGTATAGGTTTCAACAACGACTAAATCAAATTAAACTCCAACTCAAAAAATGGAACAAAGAGACCTTTAGAGACATCTTCAAAGCAAAACGAGAACTAGAAACCCAAATGGAGAATGTTCAGCAAGCAATGATCCTCGAGAGCCGAGAAGAAGAGTTGATCTCCACATAAGACCTTCTTCAAACTCAATCGAATAACAAGGAACAACAGGAAGAAAACCTCTGGAAACAAAAATCCAGAATCCAATGGCTAAAGGAGGGCGACAAGAACTCCAAGTTCTTCCACATATCCACAGTTCAATGTTGACACCATAGCAAAATCACCACGACCAAAGACAATCATGGAAATCAATTAAGAGAGCATGTCGACATAGAGCATGACCTGATAAACCACTTCCAAACTATGCACCTCAACAGGACATATCGGAAGCCATCAACAAAATAACATGCAACATCTCGAAGTTGGTCACTCCAGATCAAAATGAGGCCCTTTTACGACCCACAACACTAGAACAAATTGAGCAAGCGATAATGGACATGCCAAAAGGTAAATCCCTAGGTCTAGATGGATTCACCACAAATTTTTTTCAAGCTTGTTGGCTTGTCATCAAACATGATGTCTAGGAATTAGCGGAGGATTCTAACAGCTTATCAAACATTCTCCCAGCCCTGAATGCAACCTTAATTTCCCTCATACCCAAATAAGACGAAGCCAAATATCCTAGTAAATTCATACCGATAGCGTTGTGTAATGTGGCCTATAAAATTATCACTAAAGTCATAGCCAACATGATCAAACCTATTCTACCCAATCTTATCTTCGAAGAACAAACAAGCTATGTGGAAGGTTGTCAAATCCTCGATGGCATCCATCCTAGCACATGAAATGATCCATTCCCTTAAATCTACCAAAATTGTAGGAATGCTCATAACGCTGGACATGTCCAAAGATTTTGACAAGTTGAGTTGGCAATATATACATCAGATACTCTTAGCCTTTGGCTTCTTGGTCTCCTGGATAAGGTGGATTTTGTCTCTCACTTTCGTGACCTTCTTCTCGATTCTCATCAACGACTCTCCTTCAACAACCTTCTCATGGTATGGCAAGGTGACCCCCTCTCACCTTTTCTCTTCATCCTGATGGCAGAAGGTCTGGGCAGATATCTCAAAGCGACAGTGGCCACCAAAAAACTCTGCGGCCCTAGACTTTTCTACGAGGACCTCCCGGTATCACATCAACAATTTGTGGATGACACTATGCTTATGGGAACCCTGATAGTCAAGGAAGCTCAAGCCATCAAACAAGTTCCCACCGACTTCAAGGAGGCCTTTGGAACATCCATAAACCATGGTAAGTCTAACATTTTTTTCTTCAATATGCACATTGTTGTTCAAACTAACATTCCCAGAATTCTAGGCTTCTAAAGATACTCCCTACCCTCCAAATATTTGGGGGCTCCTCTTATGGAAAATTCTCTCAAGAATTCTACCTAGGAAGACCTCCTCATCATACTAGAGCGCAAATTAGCCAATTGGGATTTTCGTTAACTGAACCTTGGTACTCCTGAAATCGATTCCCAGCCAATGTCGTTATTCTCAACACCGACGACCCTAAAATCTATCCTAAAGGCCATGCAAAATCTTCAACGATCCTTCCTTTGGGGAGGTGCCAAAAAAGAAAAAAAAAATGGGTCTTGGTCAACTGAAAGCAAGTTTTCCAACCTAAATCCGCAGGAGGTCTAGGACTTCAAGATCTGGACACACACAACTCTATCTTAGGTGCTAAAACATGGTGGAAATGGATTCAAAACAAAGAATCCTTATGGGGGAAAATTTGGAAAAGAAAGTACAGACCAAACACAACTCATCACAATATAATATGCTTGGAGAGTGACATTATAGGCTCGCTCATATGGAACATTGCTTGGCACAACAAATACATCATTCAGAAACACTACTTTTGGGAGGTACAGAATGGACACCACACGTTATCCTAGGATGACGCTTGGCAGCAACTCCCAACCTGGCAAGACAAGGAGAATCTACAACAACTCAAAGAACTCATGCTCAATCAAGGGAGGCAATGGGTCGCTCAATATCGGAATGAAATCTTGCCAAACCATAAATGGTGCTCCTCGATAGAAAAAGACAAATGGTTGCCTCTACCTCCAAACCTAGATAGGGAGGCTTTCTGAAAGGAACTATCAACCAAGAAAATATAGAACCAAAATGACCCAGACAAGTTGCGTTGGGGATACAAGCCAAAAGGAAATTTCAACGTTAAAGAAGCATATACTATCATAACACATCCACACAATCCACCTCAGAAAGCTGCATGTCAGAAGATTTGGCAGCAAAAACATTGGCCAAAGGCCTCCCTCTTCTTATGGTTGTTGATAAATGGAAGAATCCTCACATGGGATAACCTCCTCAAAAGAGGCTTTGTTGGTCCTAGGATTTGTCCTTTATGCCAAAAGGAAGGAGAAACTTTTGACCACCTCCTAAACTCATGCCC
>ML792016.1:57426-74584 GCA_009831015.1 Picea engelmannii
AAGTTCTTGAATCTTGTTGTGAAGGCTTGATCATCGTACTTCTTTTGAGGTTTCTCTTTTGCATTGATCCTTGATTCTTCTTGAGCATAGCAAGTCCAAAGTTCTTCAAATGTCGAGTACTCCTTCCTTGTGTTCATGCTTGCGGCAAATGCATGCCATGTCTTGGGAAGACCATTGAGTACTATGTTCACCAATTCCTTTTCTGAAGTGATCTCTTCAATAGCTTGTAGTTGATCTCTTAACTGGGAGATCCTTACAAAGTATGATGTTATGCTATCGTCTTATTCATCTTCATGTCACAGAGCTCATTCTTCAAACTCATAACTTGTCCAATGTTTTTGACTGACAAGAGATTTGTTAGGGCATCGTACATCTTCTTCAATGAGTCAAGATGGGAGATGTAGGGTATCAAGTGGTATTTTATGGAATCCACTATGATACTCATGGCATTGATGTCAACATCTTTGAATTTCTCCATAGCTGCAACGTTTTGCGGTTCCTTCTCTTCTCCTTCTTTAAATTCTGGCTTCACGATCTTTCCTTTCACAATATCCAACACTTTATTCTTAGCAAGGATGAGGTCAATCCTTGTCTTTCACGCTCTGAAGTTAGAGGCTCCATCTAGCTTGTTCTCAGACTTCATAGAGTTCGTCATGGCTTGCTTGACTTGGTCAAACCCTAGATTTGACCATAAATCCAAACTTCACGTCTTGGCCTTCTGAGAGTACCAGGAGATGTGCTGGGCTAGGGTGCACTGATCTATCCGAAAATTAGGTCAATCTCATCACTTAAGGTGCCTCGACAAGAGGTTTAGGGTTTCTACAACTGCTTCTGCTAGTAACCCTAGTTGTGGTGCTTTTGGAAATTGCTCCTACTAGTAACCCTAGCGGCAGTTCCTCAACGATCTCAATATCTAGCGGATATGTTTCCTTCCAGCGTTTTAGGCTGACTGAAGGGGTGTGGGCCCATAACCTGCTAGAATATAGAAGATCGTGTTCTCGTTTTACCATTGACGATACCTTCGTCACCCAACCATAGGCCGAAGCCTCCCTCCGAGCACCTTAACCTTGACTGAGAATTCCTCCGGAAGAAAACCCTAGGCTAGATAGCCAAACAAAGGGTAGTGCACCTCTCTCCAAGGATAACGCAATACAAAAGACTGATCAGATAGTCCCAAACCCTAGCCAAGAGATATTCAAGCCAATACTGAAAACTTGCTGCTTGTTGCAGCTGCACCAGCTCTTCCTCCAAACCTGCGCACAAGATTGCAACTGCAGTGCGCACCAAACTGCAGAACTGCAATTCTGAGATGTATCAAATGAGAACTGGCGCCCCGTATTTATAGTGGTTCTGCCAGATTTGTTGGGGCCGACTTCTCCTTCTAGATATGTGTCTGTTCAATATATTATTATTATTTCTGGCCGACTTCTTCTCTTGGAGGCTAATAACCTAATATAAATTATCTTCTTGAGCCGACAAGACTTCTAGGGTTATTAGCCAACTCATTAGGGTTTCTCTTGCTTTCTGGAGTCTTCTATTCTCGTCAGGTTCACACGTGGAGGTAAATACCTCCCGCAGCTACCATAATATTAACAGAATGGAAAGGGGAAAAAACAAGATCGTCATCCTCCAACTTCTGGACCTAAACCAAAACTCGACCTATGCCTCCAAACACACCGCCAAAACAAAAGTGGTGTCTCTGAAAAAATGGTAGCCACCTCCGAAAGACTTCATCAAACCAAACTTCGATGGGGCCTCTAAGCGAAATTCGGGCAAAGCAGGGCTAGGAGGAGTCTTCAGAGACAACAAAGGCAACATCATTCGCCTTTATGTAGAGAACATGGGCACAGACACCAACAATGTTGCATAACACTTAGCTTTAGAATGTGGTCTCTGTATCGCAACAAGAGAAGGGTATGGAAAATTGATGGTAGAGGGAGACTCAATGGTCATCATTCAAATGCTAGGAAATCCTCTAAATTGATCGACAATTAGCAAAATATCAATGGGATGGAGGCTTGAAAAAGGCCTCAAAAATATTCAAGCTCTGATACAACATATTGAAGTGGTCATCCCTCTACATGTCCATCGCTCTGCCAACAACCTAGTGGACAGATAGGAAAATGAAGGAATCTCGAGATAGAATCAAAAACTTGACAGGTGATGGGAGCCTCAATTTGAATATTCTTTAGACAAGGAATGTCTAGCCTTGGCCACTAAATACTACCTTCCCTCGAATGGGGTGACAACTTGCCAACTCCAGCTATGAACACAACCATCCAAGAGACACATGGTTGGAGGGCAGAGCACACGATGTCAACAGTGGAAATAGGACTAAACCCAACCCACATGTGAATTGATAATAGAGAGCCTTGTCAAGGTGACAACAGTGGGGCATTTAAACGACACACCCAGGGAGTAACGATCATAGTTATAGAAGGTAGCAGTGAATTCAACGCTCAATGTAGAGGACATCCCATGGATGTTACGTCCCCCTCCCATCCGAACAATGAAATCAACGCCATGGCTCAGAGCCAAATCAACGACAGTAAATGTGCTCTCGCGACTTGACTCTCGCACGCAAAGCCCAATAATCGCACACAAGCCCGCATTCATGTTGACCATCAAAGTGATAAAAATGAAATTGCTAAGGAAAATTCTTAGCATGGAGATATGGAAAGCATCCGAGTTTTCTCTAGTTCCTTCCTGCAGACTCCTTGATCCCCCTATGAAAACAACGACATTAGACTTTGCCTTCATTTCATGGCCAGAGGAGGCCTCGACCACAGAGGTCATCACCGTGGGAAGCAAATATCGGTTCCTTGAGCTCAAAATGAGGCCATGATTGCGACTAAGAACTATCATACCCTCACTCCCCTTGAGACCAACACCGAGCTGGAACTAATCAAAGAAGAGGTGTGTCTCAAGCATGGCCTGGTGAAGGAGGAAGAAATGGACGAGGAAATCATCAGATTGATTCCAGATACTGGTACCTCCCGCTCCAGGGAGACCAAGTACCACGAGACCATCAACCTGTATCGACATGTCAAAACCTTGCTGGACAAAGTAATTATGGAACGAAGCCTTGTGTCTAGCGAGATTATTCTAAAAATGGAGTACCTCCATATGCAAATTTGAGTAGTCAACCAGAAAATCGCCCTCCTCGTTGAGCGCACAGTTGACCTAGACCTGAACGAGCCACAAGATGATCAACCACAGGTCCATGAAGACTCTGGGCCTCCACCCCTTCACTAGCTCTAATGCTCTCATTTTCAATTTTGATTTTGGTTCTCACAAGCAATTCTACTAGGATACACCAACATGCTTCTCACTCCCACTCTTGGAAGCATAGTTTTTTTTACCTTTGTACTTTTCTTACTAGATACGGGCTATGGCAGACCAAGCTCTTATAACTCTATAATTATGTTTTTAGATTCAGGCTCTATCAGAAAAAATCTATGGAAATGACTCAAGGACATTGGCTTCATTGCAGTTGGCCTGGTTTCCGAGGTGGTAGACTAGCTGCATGACATATGTAAATATTTTTTGTGAACAAAATTTTGTTGATTAGCCTTCAAAAACAAAAGGTTTCATGGTTAAAGTTCTCATCAATTACTTGAAATTATAACTTAGTACAAATTCCTATTATGATTGGGTAAGAATTTCATGGGAAAAGAGATGAGTTTGACCACTTATTCACTTACTCCCTAAGTTATAGGGGTGTCTTTTTAAATCTCTCAAATTTGATAAAAATTTATTTCTAACATAGTTTCACTATAATCTTGAAAACTTTATGATGGAACTTCGCTTCCAAGAGTTTTGGGCATCTTTGTATCTACTTATAACTTCTAATTTTTATAAAACTTAGTGTCTCCATGCAAACTTTGTCTCTAATGTTTCATTGAATTTTATTTTCAATGCATTTTTAATGCCCCTGAACAAGCTCATTTCCAAATAGTGGTGGAAAGTTTTAATGCCCCTGAACAAGCTCATCTCCAAATAGTGGTGGAAAGTGTGAAGCTTACATTTCTTGACGCATTTACATATAAGTAAATCAAAGCCTAATCCATTTTGTTCCTTAATGTTCATCATTTTTAATTATAAATAATGTTAAACTAAAATCTAAGATGTATACATGCAATAATGTTGTTGGAATTTAACAAATATGTCAAATATGACCAAAACATTTAATTACCCATCAAAAATATAATGAATAACATAGAATACATTTAAATGTAGAATCTAAAATGTCATTTTGATCACTTTCCACATTCCCACATTGTGTATATACAATCTACTCTATGTGAAAGTAAATCTTGTAATGTACTTTTCAAAGAAAATTGAATTGCAAATCACCAATTAATTGTGTATATACAATCTAGAATCTAAAATGTCATTTTGATCACTTTCCACATTCCCACATTGTGTATATACAATCTACTCTATGTGAAAGTAAATCTTGTAATGTACTTTTCAAAGAAAATTGAATTGCAAATCACCAATTAATTGTGTATATACAATCTACTCTATGTGAAAGTAAACCTTGTAGTGTACTTTTAAAAGAAAATTGAATTGCAAATCACCAATTAATGTTACGTGTAAAAATTGAATTATAAACATTTTCTTTTAAACACAATAACTAAAAGACAATTTTTAAGAAGTTTCCAAATCTTCTGCAAGACACTACCCACATATAAAAAGAAGTTTTTAAAAGAAGAGGGGGGAATAAAGAAAGTATTATGATACCTATTTACTTTGATCCTACCCACATATTTACTTTGATCCTACCCATATATGAAAATAAGTTTTTAAAAAGAAGAGGAAGATAGAATAAAGAAAGTATTATGATACATATTTATTTTGATCCATATCTTTTTCATAACCCAGAACATTAAAAATGAAAGATTTAATATAGATAAATGAGATATATTTTTAAATATAAATAAATATTTATTTATTTATTGATAAAGCTAGCATGCATTGTTTAGTCATGGTATTTAGTGGATAGATGAGCACATGTTCTTCATCGTGTAGTTGTATGCATTGTTTAGTCATGGTATTTAGTGGATAGATGAGCACATGTTCTTCATCGTGTAGTTGTTTGTTGTTCATCGTGGATAGATTTTCATGAGTTTTTCATGGTGTGTTTTTATGTTAATTTGTTAATGTGTACGTGTAAATTTTAGTTTTTAAGTTGGTAACAGATTATAAATAATTTTAAAAGGAGTTAAATTAATTTGAATTTGTAGTAGTTGGAGTTATATTTATAATAAGTTTTTAAAAAAATTTCTATGAGAGTGTAGATTTGATTGTTGTATTAAAGGTGTAAATTAACCCAACAACATCAACACAAAAAGCATAGTGTATTAATCACACTTTAATGCTTGTTCAGGTGGAAAATGATAATGTACATACATGTTAATATTTTTTTATTAGATAGTGTTAGCACTATAACTTAGTGATGCAAGAAAGAAAAACTAATCGTGCTAATATTTATCTTGCAACCTTGACAAACTAAGCATCTCACAAACACTTGTTAAAACAATGTGGTGCATTGATGTTTTTTAGTTGGAGGTGAAAATTGACATAGCAACATCAATGCAACATAGCAACATCAATGCAAGATACACATTGTAGTGGTCGGAGTTTGGTGCATAACAAAGTGGCAAATGAATATGTGTCAACATGTTAATATTCTTTGTCCTGTAGTTCTAACAATGCAACCTAGCGATGCAAGGAAAAAATTAAGTCGTGCCAAAATTTTCCATGCAACATTGGCACACTTAACTATCACATCCACACAACAACACAACATGTACTAATGTGGTTGGACAAATCAACGGTTTATCCATAAAATACTAATATACATGATCAATCATATCCATCCTATATCTCTTCATTTTCCTCAAATTTATTTTTTTTTAGAGAAAATGAAACGTTATGCATTCCCTTAGTTAGATTATAAATACCCCATCTTGAAATTGTACATGGCTTGAATATTTGGTTACTTGGATACTCAACGTAGCTTCATATTGCTCATTTCTTGTAGACTTGTACACTCTCATTGTTTAATGTAAATTTCAAGTTGATTCACAACATGATAGTGTCATGTTGACATTAATGTATGAATGTTTTATTTTATCCAAGTTAGCTAATTAGTTTTATCACACTACAAGTTGAACTTTAAGTATGTTATAGTCCCCGGATTAATAATGTATGTTTGTACATTATATTAGGATGGAGAACATGTATGTTGAAAGGTCAAAGAGCTTGGCAATGTAATATAACTGAATATTAATAATAAAAATGCATCATTGGTTGCAAGACATATATGAATAGAGTTATAGGGGACTATGATTCCACAAGTGAGGGGGCTAAAGGGGCTAAGCTAAATTATTATATTTTTATTAAGCTCATCTTGGATTTAGTTGGGAAAGTGGTTACGTGAGTTTCTTGGAGAAGTGATATGTACACTATCATGGATATTCCATTGGACAGTTCGTCACAACAGATATAATAAAACACTAAAATATTTATTGTGAAGGTTAATTTCCTTTGGATCTCAGATTCCGCAATTACTAGTTTTCTGTTGAAAATGTATGAAATAGATGAAATGCAAAGAATAGAGAACATAAATAAATACTCACACACCATCCATAAATAAACACGAGATATAACCCGGGAAACCCAATATGGGAGAAAACCCAGTTAGAAGGTGAGGTCGTTATGCCCTATTTTCTTCAAATACAAGTACAAAGAAATAGTCACTCTCTATGGAGTTGCCTTTGACATTGTGGCCTGTATGGCTGCTACAAAATCTCTCATCCTTTGTTATGCTCTTAAAATACCACTCCTAGGTGCTCTACTCAACTATGGAACAAATACAATGCTAAAGAATGGAACCTCTTTTCCTCCTGGTGGCCTAATATTTAACATCGCCTGATAGCCATCTAGGGGTAGGGTTTTGACTTCCTCAACCCTCAATTGTGATAACATTTTGGACCTTCTAGAATCTTCTTAACAGTCCATACATGGCTAGCCCCATATGCATGAGTAATGGGGGTTGACATGGAATCCACTAGTACCATGGTGGTCAACACGGTAAGTCAACTTGTGGAAGGTATAACTTCTGCATACGAGCTCTGATTGACACAGTTTTTGCACCATTGGAAAGGTCTCAATGCGTAGAATAACGTCAAGGGATCTTTGCTAAAGCTCATAAATTGTTGACCCCCAAAAATGTCATTTAATGCCTGAAAATGGCTTCAAATGATTTCAAACCCCAATTTTCCAAACTAGGACCTGCCATTAAAATGACCTTGTAAGTTGATTCCTCCATTTTTTCCACTCTAAAAACATCAAGATAGATGATGCATAATATAATGATCCAATTTGAATCAAGAATCCACGTGGTGCATTAATGCATGCAAATATATAAACCATGATTTTGGTTGTTGAAGGGTTCCTCACTCATTCTTCATTCGTTCCTCATTCATTCTTTCTCATTCTTGTTCTTGGTTTTTGCATGGGAATGAAAGGAAAGAGGTAGAAAGACATTGCTAGTTGGCTATAGGCATCTACTTGTTATTCCAACAATAAAATAATCCCTATGTGCATGAGAATGATGGAAATTGAGCAAGAACTGTCCACAACTAAGAATCCCTGGAGCTTCCAACATTGATATTTCTTGGCCAGTAGTACTAGAGCCGTGGAAAGAAGTGGAACAGCCTAAGGGATTGCATTGTGGAGAAGGGGGTTCCTTTCTTTGGGTTGTGCAAGTTGGGGGGGGGAAGAGAGTTGGTAAGTTGGGAACTATTGTGTGATTGAGTAGACTATGAGGGCTTCATAGCTTAATAGTGTGTGTGTGTTTTAGAGTCAGTCTCGGCACCAATCCTTGTGGATTCATAGTCTCAACTCAGGGGGTGCCCTGTTGTAGAGAGTGGATGTGAAACAAAACCTAAGGTTGGGTGGAATGTCTGACGTCTACAACCAGTTGATGTGGTCTTCTAATAAAAATAAGCTATATGTCCTCTGTGTATTGCAATTTTGTTGTGTTAATTATTTATTTAATGATCTATCTTGCACGAGTCTATGATCAATTAACATATTCTTGAATAATGCATGAGCCTATAATTGGTAATATGATTCTTGATTGTTGCATGAGATTTGGTTTCACTCCATGCTTCTTTTATTATTTTATATTGGTATCAAAGGCTCGAAAATCACCCAAGAAGGTGAATTTTTGAGGTACCCAAGCAAGGGGTACGTTACATGTTAAGTTTAACTTGTTGTGGTTGTTTGAATTCTATGACTACTCTCTCATTTGGATCAAATTGTTATCAGGGCATCCTTTCACATGCAAATATGGAGTGTGTA
Source organism: Picea engelmannii (assembly GCA_009831015.1). Classification (NCBI taxonomy): domain Eukaryota; kingdom Viridiplantae; phylum Streptophyta; class Pinopsida; order Pinales; family Pinaceae; genus Picea; species Picea engelmannii. Next base: position 65,803 of record ML792016.1, read on the forward strand.
CACAATTTATGGTAAAGATTCATTCTCAAATGAAGACAATGATGGAGTATGAATTATGGAGCCATACTAATCTACTCAAAGAAAGAATGGTCGGTCTTAACATAAAAATTGGGAACATGGATAGAGAAATGACCCATATCACCAACTTGTTGTGGAACTTGACAACCTTTGTTATAGGAGTGCATACAAATTTTCCCTAGAGAGAACCTGGAATTCAATCCAAATCAAAATCAAGTAGTGGAGGTGAATGATCTTCATCACCGAATTTGGGATCTTTTCTCTGAGGGGAAACAAATGTGGAAATTCCATATGACATACAAGAATATTTCATTTTAATTTTCTTGGTTATGAAAATACATCGATCAAAGTAGATTGATATCATAAAACCTTATCTTTTTCGCTTCCCACTAGGAGTTGTTTTTTAAGACTTCCTTCCTCTTGAGTTGTGGGCAATGTGCAATAGTCATCTTTTTCTCATAGAGGGTTTGAAAACTTCTTGAAATCTATCCTCCTTTCAAGATGGGGAAGGAATCTCCAATAGACAATATTTAACAAAGTTATTGCATCTAAAGGAAGTTGGTCATAGCTCAACTTTTGCACATGGCATTAGTTAGCAATTTTCATCTCAGTTTCCTCTAGGAGGAACACCATGAGGTTTACTTCCACATTGATTCGAATGTATGTACAGAGTGTTGGAATGTGGAAAGTGATCAAAATGAAAATTTTCACACTAGATTTAAATATATTTGATGTTAGTCACTTTATTTTTATGGACCACTAACGTTAGATGGATGATCTATGCCTCAACCACTAGTTAGGGTGGTAACAATACATAAATGAAGGCAAGATTGTCTTCATAAAGCTACACTTGTGCTGTAAAACTTTTATAGTGAGTGAATTCATGTCAACACAAAGAAACACTTGGAAGACTCCGGCCATGATGTAGGACAAGTTCAAAACTTTTCTCAAGGAAAAATTCTATCCCACCAATTATTGGAAAGAGCAACAATATCGATGGAAATACCTATGACAAAAGTCCAATCAAATGGTAGATGCCTACAAAAACTATTAGAAATTAATGATTAAATTTATTATATAACAAAAAGGATCTCAATTTTTCCCACAAACCCAAAAGTTGTCTAAAATTGTGAAACTTTGAAAAAATAGTTAATTTTAAGACCTATTTTTTCCAAACTAGATCTTCTTCTTCTTTTTCGATTTTTGACATATAAAATTTCTTAAAATTTATAAAATTGTAGAAACAATACTTTGAGAAAGAAAAAGACTAGATGCAAGGTAACAAAAAATCAATAATCAAGATTTTATAATTTTACATTTTGACATGATAACTTTCACTTTTAAAAGATTTTATAATTTTACATTTTGACATGATAACTTTCACTTTTAAAATTGTGATATTAAAAAATTTAAAACTTGAATCGATTTGAATAACAATTAATGGTTAAAGAACTAGGTTTAACTAATGGCGAGGAATGATCTCTTTTCTACCATTGACCAAGTTCCAATTCTTATAACAGATTTATTTGGCACCTTCAGAGAGCCATGGTAGCATTCAAAGGTAGTATTCAAACATGTGAGGCATGCATTGCACCACTACTATGCACATATGTGTTGTCCAAATCTTGCCTCCATGTTCTCCTTAGGGCCTAAAAAATTATACATTTACTAGGTACCTTAAGGTATCCATGGGGAACCCTACAAAGATAGTTGTAAAATGTGTGAGGCACACATATCACTACCTGTGGGCATAGTCACTGAATTTGGCGAATTTCAAGGTTGAAAATCAAAATTTGTCGAACTTCAAAGCTAGGTCGAATAAAATCATTCATATTCCGCTAAGTTCAAGACAAATTTGAAGTCGAATTTTAATTCAAATAAAATTGTAATGAAAATTTCCTTCATTTGTTGAGGTTTGTTGACATTCGATGGAAGTTCATTTTTTCGAGGGTTATTTTTTTTTTTTAAATGTAGCATTCTTCCTTCCACCATGTAGCATTCCTCCAACATGGCATTGCGCATCACTCCAAATCGTTCTCCTAGCGGAGAACAATTCCTCAAGGTTCACACAAACACAACCATCCCCTCCTCATAGACTCAACGCTCATGCTACATGTCCATAAGGTTAGGGTTTGACAATGGCATACGCTGACATTTGTACATTGCTGGTCATTGACATCGGGTCGAGGGAAATCAATGTGATTATTGATGTTCATGTAAACCTAGAACTTGGAAGTTAATTCTGAATAAAACACATTTATTGAATTAAAGCACAACTAGGTTACTCAACGATAAATTCAACGGAAGCATAAAAGCATAAACCAATCACATTGCACAAGTATTTTGGGTAAACCCCCTGGAAAAACCCTTGCAAGAAAACCAAATATTCTTTTATTAATCTTGGGCTCCCTTCCTGGAATAATGGCCCTTCAGAGGATTACAATGCAACAATAGCCTAGCCCACCAGGTTGTTATCTCCCCCGCTACCCCTTTGCACCATTCCTCAGCCTTTCCCACTCACACTTGGATGAACTCTCTTCACCCACTCAATGAGATCTCCTCACTTTCTCTCAATGTGTCTCATCCTCTCACCTAGGCTGCTTTTTATTACATTGAGATTTGATCAAATCAATCACTAACCCTAGATCACCAAAGTGATCAAAGGATGAGATCTAATCTCACCTTCACTTTATATCTAACGACTATGAATTAATCAACTCTCACTTAAGTTACTAATGCCAAATAACTTAGGCATTTAACTTAATTAATCAAAGGACATTCACTTTAATTAATGACTCATAAAGTGATCTTCCTAAAGTTTACTGAGAGGTTACAAGGACAACTTCCACATGCTAGACACCAAGCCTTTGTGGAAGTACCTGTTCGATGTTAATACATCAACACTCCCTCTTAGCGAGGAAGGTGCTTCTACCACCTGAAGGTGGATCTATCTTCGCTATCAGATCTGCTACCTTTCCAGCTCTCCAATCTACCTGATTGGTTGCTCCCTTTGACATGAAAGCTATCCCAACCATATCACTCGGACCTATCTACGAAGACTTTCCTCTGATCATGATCTCAGAAGCCTCCTGCTCCTGAGCATCCTGCATGGTCATCTCATACCATGACTGCTTCTTCTAAACAGACTTGGAAGGTTGATTCCTCCCACCTAAACATAAAGGTTGACTCCCTCTGAGCTGCTCTACCTTCGGACGCACCTGCTCCTTGTCCCCTGCCCTTTAGCCTATACAAGTTGCTCTCTTTAACTCCAAAGACAACTACTTTGTATGAGCTAGATCCTTTAGGCATGATCAACGTTTGTCCATCTTGGAATAAGACCTAATAGCCCATCTTCTCAATCACTAAGGTTGAGAGCACACTCCTCTTGAGTTTTGGCACCCATAACACATTTGTCACTCTCAATATGCCTCTCGACTCCATCTAGAATGACACTGTTCCAGATCCCTGCACTGCATGTTTGGTCCCCATACCAATTTCTACATACAATTCTTAATCAGGCTTTGTGAAGCTCTCGAACACCTCTCGTACTCCTGTCATATGACATGTGGCTCCATTATCTATCAACCATGCATTAGGTGATATGGTGCCCAAGGTAGTCTAGGAAACAAGTAAGAGCTATGTTTGCTCAAACTTCTTGGAAAAATCATCCATCTGAGTCTTTATTGACGCAGCTACCTCCGGTTGTGTCTCGTTTCCCCCCTTCTTCTTGTTTGGACATTGACCTGCATAGTGCCCAAACTTGTGACATGCAAAGAACTTGACTTTGTTCATGTCCTTCTTCTTCTTGTCATCTTCGCTGTCAATCTTCTTTCCCTTCTTTACATGGCTGGCAAGAGCTACATTCTCATCAATAACCTTGTACCTGCCTCCATTCAGTTCTTCATCCTGAAGTTCCTCCTGAATGAAGTCATCCCACAACCTTGACCAATCAGGGAGCTTTTCTCGTGCCACGACTCCTTTGATGAATGATGTCCACTCCTTTTTGAATCCTTTGAGCGTTGTCCTCACCAACTCTGAGTCATCCACTGCTTCCTAATTGTTTTCAATTCATCTCGAACCTTTCATATCTAAGTGAGATAAGTCATCATTGTATTTGATCCTGCCATCATTGTGTCTCTGAGCATCTCCCTCAACACCATCTTGTGATTCTCATTCTTGCTCTAAAACAAGCTCTTCAGAGTCTCCCACATGTCCCTGGCTAAGTTTGTTCCTGATAAATGAGGGATGAAGTGATCATTCACTCCATTTAGGATTATATGTCTGGCTTTCACATCCTTTAGCTTATGGGTGGCCAGGTCTTTTGGATTTGTTGGTGGGGCCACGATGGAGTTGGAAATCTCCCATATATCATTCTCCATCAACACCAACATTATCCTCTCCTTCCAAGGACTGTAGTTGGACACACCGTCCAACCTATCTTCAAATCGCAAGCCTGAAGCTACCATCTCGACAACCTATTAATAAACTCAAAACATTTGGCTTCCCGGACCTACTGCCCACTGCCTGGGCCTACTACCCGCTGCCCGAACCCCTACCCTGAAGCTACCCGGACCCCTGCCCTAAGGCTGCCTACAACCTCCTCCTGCTGCCCAAGTGTTTTCTAGGTTGTCCGAGCCCTTCTTGGGTGTTTCCAGGCTATCTCAGTGTACTTCCTGCTCGCTGCCCAAGGCTTCTGCCTGCTTCCCAGGGCACTTGCCCGTTGTTCGGGGTCTGCGCATACGTCTGTGGGTTGACCTAGGTTTCCCTGTTGTCACACTAACCCCACTAGGTGGCTTCTGCAGCCACCCGTGCACTTCCTTTGACGACTGCCACTCAACCCGTGGCCCTTGCTCGATATATAGTTGTCGCTTCACACCCTACACAACCAATTTTGCTTGGTGATTGTATTCCTTTGCAGCGACCCACTCCCATGAACTACTGTCAACTCCCTCCACCCAACATCCACGATTGTCAGCCACTCCAAACTACACCGACGCCCTCTTCTCCTTACTTGCACTGACTATATACTCCTACGCAGGACTTCTATTGTCATTGCCACCTTGTTGTTTTTCCAACGGCTCCCAAAACGACGACAACTACTCTGTAGTAACTCCACGTGTTGTATATTCCGACAACCTTTCTCACGGTCGATCCACCTCACTTCGGCTCGATCCCTCAGCCACTACACTCGACCGTTATTCACATAGCACCTCCACGTACTATCTTTCAGTTGACAACTACCTCACTCAACATTCTTTGCCACAGCTTACTTCAGTCAATCAACTCAGCCACAACAACCCATGCTTTCTATTGTTAGTCTTAAGCCAATCCACACAGTCGTCGGCTCTCAACAATCAATCTCAACCTTTACTCAACGTACATTGTACGCATAGTACATCTCGTACGGTTGTTGTACGATGTCCGTACATATCCTCTCCCTCCTTTTTTTTTAAATTTTACATTTATTTTTTGGGTTGTCTTTTACCCCCTCTCTACAGTTGAGCCTGCAATTAAAATTTCCCGCGGAAAAAATAAAATTTTCTCGCTGCTACAAAAGCTCGATCTCGTGTTCCTGGTTTCCTCAGAGTCTTGGCTCTGATACCATGTTGATGTTCCTATAAACCTAGCACCTGAGAGTTAATTCTGAATAAAACACATTTATTGAATTAAAGCACAACTAGGTTACTGAATGATAAATTCAACGGAAGCATAAAACAGAAACCAATCACATTGCACAAATATTTCGGGTAAACCCCCTGAAAAACCCATATCTTATTTTATTAATCTTGGGCTCCCTTCTTGGGATAATGGCCCTTAAGAGGATTACAATGCAGTGATAGCCTAGCCCACCTAGTTGTTATCTCCCTTGCTGCCCCTTTGCATCTTTCCTCAACCCTTCCCACTCACACTTGGATGAACTCTCTTCACCCACTCAATGAGATCTCTTCACTTTCTCTTAGTGTGTCTCATCCTCTCACCTAGGCTACCTTTTATTATATTGAGATTTGACCAAATCAATCACTAACCCTAGATCTCCAAAGTGATCAAACGCTGAGATCTAATCTCACCTTCACTTTAGATCTAACGACTATGACTTAATCGACTCTCACTTAAGTTATTAATGCCACATAACTTAGCATTTAACTTAATTAATCAAAGGAAATTCGCTTTAATGAATGACTCGTAAAGTGAACTTCCTAAAGTTCATTCAAAGGTTACAAGAACGACTTCCACATGCTAGACACTAAGCCTATGTGGAAGTACCTATCTGATGCTAATACATCAAAAATGTTGACCTCTATCCGACCAAGCAATCTACTTGTTTGAATCCATAAACTTTCTCCATTAGTCGTTCTAGAACTGCATTTAAATTTTATTGGACGCTGACTTTGTTTTTGTATTCACCATTGATTCCACAATAACCCACAATCTGTCTCTATGGGAGTTAATAAAACTTCTTAAGAAATTGAGACGGGAGAGGTTAAATATTAATAAATTTATTTTATTTAACTTAAATCATTAATTTTGGTATGTTATATATGTGTGTGTGTGTGTGTGTGTGTGTGTGTTGCACGAATTTCCGAAACGTGGAAACGTTGGGAACTTGGATACAAGTGTCTGGAACGAGTAGAAGTTTCCCCCAAATTTGCAGGAAATGTAAGTTGGGAGCGACAATATTATATATTAAAAATATATAAAAAAATATTGTAGATTATGATGTATCGAGATAATGAAATTTTTTAAATTTTATTTTATTTCAATAAAATTGAAGGTCAATCTAGGACAACATTGCTCCTACTCTAACAACTACAATATCAAAATTACTAATTTAATTTGTACTAATAATTATATGAATATATTTAACACAATATGAAACTTTAATATCCATAAAGATTCGATTAGAAAATGAGAAACAAAACACATATAAAAAAATTTAACATCTTTTTAAAATTAAACTTTACATAAATAAACTTCAAACATCTTTGTAAATTTGAAGCATTATTCTTGTTCTCATTGGAAAAAGATAAATAGTACTACTCTTGTAATATGAAAATACAATAAAAATCAATGATATGGTTGGCTGATAACAACAACAGATTGGAGCAAATGCTTACCAGACGAGGTATTGATTTATTCGACTTTCATGTTTAGTCTAGGCCTGAAGGGAAACATACATGCATTAAAAGTTTTTCATATCCACAACTATAAAGTGAGTATTATTAAGTTTTTCTATTTAAATAATTTTTGAAATAATATTTACCAGTAGTTTAGTCTTTGTTTTATAATTTGAAATAATATTTACCTGTGGTTTAGTCTTTGTTTTATAATGATATTTTGAATAAATATAATATAAATATTTGTAAGAAATTGCGTGTTTGTAATAATGGAATAAAAACATTTACATTTTAATTTAATAATATCGATGGTTCTTATTAATACCAAAAATATAATTTTAATTTAAAGATCTCTATTTTGGAAACTAGTTCCCAAGCTCCCATTTCCTTGATGTTGAAGCTCCCAAAAAACTTTCAAGTTCCCAAAATAGTTCTCAACCAATTGGGGACGTTTCGTACCCGTTTCCAAGCTCCCAAAACGTCGAGAACGAGTTTCAAAGATGTTGGAGATGTTGGGAGCAGTTCCCGTGCAACTTTACACCATTGCCAATTAGTAAAGTCTTTTCGCTTGCATGGGAGAGGTGCAAGGCTTAAGACTCCCTCTCCCCCCAACCCCCATGTTTCACCACATTAATATGAAATTAGGGTCCATAGCTCCCCATAAATCAATCAAAAGTGTTACACATATCAAAGGAAAAAAGTCGAAATTTTTTCATTTTCAATTAAAAATTATTTACATAGTACACTAACACTTTATTTTACATCAATCTTCTCCTTCAATGGTTCTCTCTTAATCAAATAGAACCCCACAACCTAATAAAAAAATCCTTCTATATCTTGACAATGTTCTTTAATAATTTCTTGAGTTACCTCACATAGTTAGTTTTCCTTTGTTACTTCAAAGGCATATGCTAATAGGTAAACATCTTGTAATGCTCATATGCCACACCGAGGTTATCTCTTTACTTATGTTTCTTTCGTCAATTATTGATTTGCTTGATAATTGTTTCCTAATTATAATGTATAGTAAAACTACATTTTGATTGTTACCTTTCAAGGTTATTCTGAAAGTGTTTACACCATGTTTTGGGTTGCCTCATGTGTAGTGTATGGATGACCTTTGGTTTTTCCATGATGGTAAAATGCAGTGGGTTTTACTTGCTTGTTGATTGCTAGGCCTTGTATGGATGTTCATATGGCATTCTTCCTTGGAGCATTGGAGACATATGGAGTTTGGTGACTTCTTCATGATGGCCACATGGAGGTTGGTTGCTTTCTTAGGAGGATGAATTGCTTTGGAGGAGGAGATTTGGGAATCTCAAGGAGGGCATTGAGTCCTAGATGACAGAGGCACACTTGGTTGCTTGCATGGAGGATTGTACTTGACTTGATGATACTTTTGTTGAGTGAATGAACATGTAGGTGTAATGGACCTAAATGAGCACATGGCTTTGGAGGAGCCTTGGAAGCTTGTGGAGGAGGAACATTAGACACATTGTGTGGAGAGCTCATGCCTTGGAGCCTTGGTTGTTGGACGTCTTCACCTTGAAGCTTAAGATGTGCCACTTGTAGAAGGAGCACTTCACTTGTGGGCATATCTTCTGGATAGGTTGCTTGTAGTGGATCATGACCACCTTGACCTACCTTAC
>ML792016.1:74684-97534 GCA_009831015.1 Picea engelmannii
ATGAAACGTTATGCATTCCCTTAGTTAGATTATAAATACCCCATCTTGAAATTGTACATGGCTTGAATATTTGGTTACTTGGATACTCAACGTAGCTTCATATTGCTCATTTCTTGTAGACTTGTACACTCTCATTGTTTAATGTAAATTTCAAGTTGATTCACAACATGATAGTGTCATGTTGACATTAATGTATGAATGTTTTATTTTATCCAAGTTAGCTAATTAGTTTTATCACACTACAAGTTGAACTTTAAGTATGTTATAGTCCCCGGATTAATAATGTATGTTTGTACATTATATTAGGATGGAGAACATGTATGTTGAAAGGTCAAAGAGCTTGGCAATGTAATATAACTGAATATTAATAATAAAAATGCATCATTGGTTGCAAGACATATATGAATAGAGTTATAGGGGACTATGATTCCACAAGTGAGGGGGCTAAAGGGGCTAAGCTAAATTATTATATTTTTATTAAGCTCATCTTGGATTTAGTTGGGAAAGTGGTTACGTGAGTTTCTTGGAGAAGTGATATGTACACTATCATGGATATTCCATTGGACAGTTCGTCACAACAGATATAATAAAACACTAAAATATTTATTGTGAAGGTTAATTTCCTTTGGATCTCAGATTCCGCAATTACTAGTTTTCTGTTGAAAATGTATGAAATAGATGAAATGCAAAGAATAGAGAACATAAATAAATACTCACACACCATCCATAAATAAACACGAGATATAACCCGGGAAACCCAATATGGGAGAAAACCCAGTTAGAAGGTGAGGTCGTTATGCCCTATTTTCTTCAAATACAAGTACAAAGAAATAGTCACTCTCTATGGAGTTGCCTTTGACATTGTGGCCTGTATGGCTGCTACAAAATCTCTCATCCTTTGTTATGCTCTTAAAATACCACTCCTAGGTGCTCTACTCAACTATGGAACAAATACAATGCTAAAGAATGGAACCTCTTTTCCTCCTGGTGGCCTAATATTTAACATCGCCTGATAGCCATCTAGGGGTAGGGTTTTGACTTCCTCAACCCTCAATTGTGATAACATTTTGGACCTTCTAGAATCTTCTTAACAGTCCATACATGGCTAGCCCCATATGCATGAGTAATGGGGGTTGACATGGAATCCACTAGTACCATGGTGGTCAACACGGTAAGTCAACTTGTGGAAGGTATAACTTCTGCATACGAGCTCTGATTGACACAGTTTTTGCACCATTGGAAAGGTCTCAATGCGTAGAATAACGTCAAGGGATCTTTGCTAAAGCTCATAAATTGTTGACCCCCAAAAATGTCATTTAATGCCTGAAAATGGCTTCAAATGATTTCAAACCCCAATTTTCCAAACTAGGACCTGCCATTAAAATGACCTTGTAAGTTGATTCCTCCATTTTTTCCACTCTAAAAACATCAAGATAGATGATGCATAATATAATGATCCAATTTGAATCAAGAATCCACGTGGTGCATTAATGCATGCAAATATATAAACCATGATTTTGGTTGTTGAAGGGTTCCTCACTCATTCTTCATTCGTTCCTCATTCATTCTTTCTCATTCTTGTTCTTGGTTTTTGCATGGGAATGAAAGGAAAGAGGTAGAAAGACATTGCTAGTTGGCTATAGGCATCTACTTGTTATTCCAACAATAAAATAATCCCTATGTGCATGAGAATGATGGAAATTGAGCAAGAACTGTCCACAACTAAGAATCCCTGGAGCTTCCAACATTGATATTTCTTGGCCAGTAGTACTAGAGCCGTGGAAAGAAGTGGAACAGCCTAAGGGATTGCATTGTGGAGAAGGGGGTTCCTTTCTTTGGGTTGTGCAAGTTGGGGGGGGGAAGAGAGTTGGTAAGTTGGGAACTATTGTGTGATTGAGTAGACTATGAGGGCTTCATAGCTTAATAGTGTGTGTGTGTTTTAGAGTCAGTCTCGGCACCAATCCTTGTGGATTCATAGTCTCAACTCAGGGGGTGCCCTGTTGTAGAGAGTGGATGTGAAACAAAACCTAAGGTTGGGTGGAATGTCTGACGTCTACAACCAGTTGATGTGGTCTTCTAATAAAAATAAGCTATATGTCCTCTGTGTATTGCAATTTTGTTGTGTTAATTATTTATTTAATGATCTATCTTGCACGAGTCTATGATCAATTAACATATTCTTGAATAATGCATGAGCCTATAATTGGTAATATGATTCTTGATTGTTGCATGAGATTTGGTTTCACTCCATGCTTCTTTTATTATTTTATATTGGTATCAAAGGCTCGAAAATCACCCAAGAAGGTGAATTTTTGAGGTACCCAAGCAAGGGGTACGTTACATGTTAAGTTTAACTTGTTGTGGTTGTTTGAATTCTATGACTACTCTCTCATTTGGATCAAATTGTTATCAGGGCATCCTTTCACATGCAAATATGGAGTGTGTACACAATTTATGGTAAAGATTCATTCTCAAATGAAGACAATGATGGAGTATGAATTATGGAGCCATACTAATCTACTCAAAGAAAGAATGGTCGGTCTTAACATAAAAATTGGGAACATGGATAGAGAAATGACCCATATCACCAACTTGTTGTGGAACTTGACAACCTTTGTTATAGGAGTGCATACAAATTTTCCCTAGAGAGAACCTGGAATTCAATCCAAATCAAAATCAAGTAGTGGAGGTGAATGATCTTCATCACCGAATTTGGGATCTTTTCTCTGAGGGGAAACAAATGTGGAAATTCCATATGACATACAAGAATATTTCATTTTAATTTTCTTGGTTATGAAAATACATCGATCAAAGTAGATTGATATCATAAAACCTTATCTTTTTCGCTTCCCACTAGGAGTTGTTTTTTAAGACTTCCTTCCTCTTGAGTTGTGGGCAATGTGCAATAGTCATCTTTTTCTCATAGAGGGTTTGAAAACTTCTTGAAATCTATCCTCCTTTCAAGATGGGGAAGGAATCTCCAATAGACAATATTTAACAAAGTTATTGCATCTAAAGGAAGTTGGTCATAGCTCAACTTTTGCACATGGCATTAGTTAGCAATTTTCATCTCAGTTTCCTCTAGGAGGAACACCATGAGGTTTACTTCCACATTGATTCGAATGTATGTACAGAGTGTTGGAATGTGGAAAGTGATCAAAATGAAAATTTTCACACTAGATTTAAATATATTTGATGTTAGTCACTTTATTTTTATGGACCACTAACGTTAGATGGATGATCTATGCCTCAACCACTAGTTAGGGTGGTAACAATACATAAATGAAGGCAAGATTGTCTTCATAAAGCTACACTTGTGCTGTAAAACTTTTATAGTGAGTGAATTCATGTCAACACAAAGAAACACTTGGAAGACTCCGGCCATGATGTAGGACAAGTTCAAAACTTTTCTCAAGGAAAAATTCTATCCCACCAATTATTGGAAAGAGCAACAATATCGATGGAAATACCTATGACAAAAGTCCAATCAAATGGTAGATGCCTACAAAAACTATTAGAAATTAATGATTAAATTTATTATATAACAAAAAGGATCTCAATTTTTCCCACAAACCCAAAAGTTGTCTAAAATTGTGAAACTTTGAAAAAATAGTTAATTTTAAGACCTATTTTTTCCAAACTAGATCTTCTTCTTCTTTTTCGATTTTTGACATATAAAATTTCTTAAAATTTATAAAATTGTAGAAACAATACTTTGAGAAAGAAAAAGACTAGATGCAAGGTAACAAAAAATCAATAATCAAGATTTTATAATTTTACATTTTGACATGATAACTTTCACTTTTAAAAGATTTTATAATTTTACATTTTGACATGATAACTTTCACTTTTAAAATTGTGATATTAAAAAATTTAAAACTTGAATCGATTTGAATAACAATTAATGGTTAAAGAACTAGGTTTAACTAATGGCGAGGAATGATCTCTTTTCTACCATTGACCAAGTTCCAATTCTTATAACAGATTTATTTGGCACCTTCAGAGAGCCATGGTAGCATTCAAAGGTAGTATTCAAACATGTGAGGCATGCATTGCACCACTACTATGCACATATGTGTTGTCCAAATCTTGCCTCCATGTTCTCCTTAGGGCCTAAAAAATTATACATTTACTAGGTACCTTAAGGTATCCATGGGGAACCCTACAAAGATAGTTGTAAAATGTGTGAGGCACACATATCACTACCTGTGGGCATAGTCACTGAATTTGGCGAATTTCAAGGTTGAAAATCAAAATTTGTCGAACTTCAAAGCTAGGTCGAATAAAATCATTCATATTCCGCTAAGTTCAAGACAAATTTGAAGTCGAATTTTAATTCAAATAAAATTGTAATGAAAATTTCCTTCATTTGTTGAGGTTTGTTGACATTCGATGGAAGTTCATTTTTTCGAGGGTTATTTTTTTTTTTTAAATGTAGCATTCTTCCTTCCACCATGTAGCATTCCTCCAACATGGCATTGCGCATCACTCCAAATCGTTCTCCTAGCGGAGAACAATTCCTCAAGGTTCACACAAACACAACCATCCCCTCCTCATAGACTCAACGCTCATGCTACATGTCCATAAGGTTAGGGTTTGACAATGGCATACGCTGACATTTGTACATTGCTGGTCATTGACATCGGGTCGAGGGAAATCAATGTGATTATTGATGTTCATGTAAACCTAGAACTTGGAAGTTAATTCTGAATAAAACACATTTATTGAATTAAAGCACAACTAGGTTACTCAACGATAAATTCAACGGAAGCATAAAAGCATAAACCAATCACATTGCACAAGTATTTTGGGTAAACCCCCTGGAAAAACCCTTGCAAGAAAACCAAATATTCTTTTATTAATCTTGGGCTCCCTTCCTGGAATAATGGCCCTTCAGAGGATTACAATGCAACAATAGCCTAGCCCACCAGGTTGTTATCTCCCCCGCTACCCCTTTGCACCATTCCTCAGCCTTTCCCACTCACACTTGGATGAACTCTCTTCACCCACTCAATGAGATCTCCTCACTTTCTCTCAATGTGTCTCATCCTCTCACCTAGGCTGCTTTTTATTACATTGAGATTTGATCAAATCAATCACTAACCCTAGATCACCAAAGTGATCAAAGGATGAGATCTAATCTCACCTTCACTTTATATCTAACGACTATGAATTAATCAACTCTCACTTAAGTTACTAATGCCAAATAACTTAGGCATTTAACTTAATTAATCAAAGGACATTCACTTTAATTAATGACTCATAAAGTGATCTTCCTAAAGTTTACTGAGAGGTTACAAGGACAACTTCCACATGCTAGACACCAAGCCTTTGTGGAAGTACCTGTTCGATGTTAATACATCAACACTCCCTCTTAGCGAGGAAGGTGCTTCTACCACCTGAAGGTGGATCTATCTTCGCTATCAGATCTGCTACCTTTCCAGCTCTCCAATCTACCTGATTGGTTGCTCCCTTTGACATGAAAGCTATCCCAACCATATCACTCGGACCTATCTACGAAGACTTTCCTCTGATCATGATCTCAGAAGCCTCCTGCTCCTGAGCATCCTGCATGGTCATCTCATACCATGACTGCTTCTTCTAAACAGACTTGGAAGGTTGATTCCTCCCACCTAAACATAAAGGTTGACTCCCTCTGAGCTGCTCTACCTTCGGACGCACCTGCTCCTTGTCCCCTGCCCTTTAGCCTATACAAGTTGCTCTCTTTAACTCCAAAGACAACTACTTTGTATGAGCTAGATCCTTTAGGCATGATCAACGTTTGTCCATCTTGGAATAAGACCTAATAGCCCATCTTCTCAATCACTAAGGTTGAGAGCACACTCCTCTTGAGTTTTGGCACCCATAACACATTTGTCACTCTCAATATGCCTCTCGACTCCATCTAGAATGACACTGTTCCAGATCCCTGCACTGCATGTTTGGTCCCCATACCAATTTCTACATACAATTCTTAATCAGGCTTTGTGAAGCTCTCGAACACCTCTCGTACTCCTGTCATATGACATGTGGCTCCATTATCTATCAACCATGCATTAGGTGATATGGTGCCCAAGGTAGTCTAGGAAACAAGTAAGAGCTATGTTTGCTCAAACTTCTTGGAAAAATCATCCATCTGAGTCTTTATTGACGCAGCTACCTCCGGTTGTGTCTCGTTTCCCCCCTTCTTCTTGTTTGGACATTGACCTGCATAGTGCCCAAACTTGTGACATGCAAAGAACTTGACTTTGTTCATGTCCTTCTTCTTCTTGTCATCTTCGCTGTCAATCTTCTTTCCCTTCTTTACATGGCTGGCAAGAGCTACATTCTCATCAATAACCTTGTACCTGCCTCCATTCAGTTCTTCATCCTGAAGTTCCTCCTGAATGAAGTCATCCCACAACCTTGACCAATCAGGGAGCTTTTCTCGTGCCACGACTCCTTTGATGAATGATGTCCACTCCTTTTTGAATCCTTTGAGCGTTGTCCTCACCAACTCTGAGTCATCCACTGCTTCCTAATTGTTTTCAATTCATCTCGAACCTTTCATATCTAAGTGAGATAAGTCATCATTGTATTTGATCCTGCCATCATTGTGTCTCTGAGCATCTCCCTCAACACCATCTTGTGATTCTCATTCTTGCTCTAAAACAAGCTCTTCAGAGTCTCCCACATGTCCCTGGCTAAGTTTGTTCCTGATAAATGAGGGATGAAGTGATCATTCACTCCATTTAGGATTATATGTCTGGCTTTCACATCCTTTAGCTTATGGGTGGCCAGGTCTTTTGGATTTGTTGGTGGGGCCACGATGGAGTTGGAAATCTCCCATATATCATTCTCCATCAACACCAACATTATCCTCTCCTTCCAAGGACTGTAGTTGGACACACCGTCCAACCTATCTTCAAATCGCAAGCCTGAAGCTACCATCTCGACAACCTATTAATAAACTCAAAACATTTGGCTTCCCGGACCTACTGCCCACTGCCTGGGCCTACTACCCGCTGCCCGAACCCCTACCCTGAAGCTACCCGGACCCCTGCCCTAAGGCTGCCTACAACCTCCTCCTGCTGCCCAAGTGTTTTCTAGGTTGTCCGAGCCCTTCTTGGGTGTTTCCAGGCTATCTCAGTGTACTTCCTGCTCGCTGCCCAAGGCTTCTGCCTGCTTCCCAGGGCACTTGCCCGTTGTTCGGGGTCTGCGCATACGTCTGTGGGTTGACCTAGGTTTCCCTGTTGTCACACTAACCCCACTAGGTGGCTTCTGCAGCCACCCGTGCACTTCCTTTGACGACTGCCACTCAACCCGTGGCCCTTGCTCGATATATAGTTGTCGCTTCACACCCTACACAACCAATTTTGCTTGGTGATTGTATTCCTTTGCAGCGACCCACTCCCATGAACTACTGTCAACTCCCTCCACCCAACATCCACGATTGTCAGCCACTCCAAACTACACCGACGCCCTCTTCTCCTTACTTGCACTGACTATATACTCCTACGCAGGACTTCTATTGTCATTGCCACCTTGTTGTTTTTCCAACGGCTCCCAAAACGACGACAACTACTCTGTAGTAACTCCACGTGTTGTATATTCCGACAACCTTTCTCACGGTCGATCCACCTCACTTCGGCTCGATCCCTCAGCCACTACACTCGACCGTTATTCACATAGCACCTCCACGTACTATCTTTCAGTTGACAACTACCTCACTCAACATTCTTTGCCACAGCTTACTTCAGTCAATCAACTCAGCCACAACAACCCATGCTTTCTATTGTTAGTCTTAAGCCAATCCACACAGTCGTCGGCTCTCAACAATCAATCTCAACCTTTACTCAACGTACATTGTACGCATAGTACATCTCGTACGGTTGTTGTACGATGTCCGTACATATCCTCTCCCTCCTTTTTTTTTAAATTTTACATTTATTTTTTGGGTTGTCTTTTACCCCCTCTCTACAGTTGAGCCTGCAATTAAAATTTCCCGCGGAAAAAATAAAATTTTCTCGCTGCTACAAAAGCTCGATCTCGTGTTCCTGGTTTCCTCAGAGTCTTGGCTCTGATACCATGTTGATGTTCCTATAAACCTAGCACCTGAGAGTTAATTCTGAATAAAACACATTTATTGAATTAAAGCACAACTAGGTTACTGAATGATAAATTCAACGGAAGCATAAAACAGAAACCAATCACATTGCACAAATATTTCGGGTAAACCCCCTGAAAAACCCATATCTTATTTTATTAATCTTGGGCTCCCTTCTTGGGATAATGGCCCTTAAGAGGATTACAATGCAGTGATAGCCTAGCCCACCTAGTTGTTATCTCCCTTGCTGCCCCTTTGCATCTTTCCTCAACCCTTCCCACTCACACTTGGATGAACTCTCTTCACCCACTCAATGAGATCTCTTCACTTTCTCTTAGTGTGTCTCATCCTCTCACCTAGGCTACCTTTTATTATATTGAGATTTGACCAAATCAATCACTAACCCTAGATCTCCAAAGTGATCAAACGCTGAGATCTAATCTCACCTTCACTTTAGATCTAACGACTATGACTTAATCGACTCTCACTTAAGTTATTAATGCCACATAACTTAGCATTTAACTTAATTAATCAAAGGAAATTCGCTTTAATGAATGACTCGTAAAGTGAACTTCCTAAAGTTCATTCAAAGGTTACAAGAACGACTTCCACATGCTAGACACTAAGCCTATGTGGAAGTACCTATCTGATGCTAATACATCAAAAATGTTGACCTCTATCCGACCAAGCAATCTACTTGTTTGAATCCATAAACTTTCTCCATTAGTCGTTCTAGAACTGCATTTAAATTTTATTGGACGCTGACTTTGTTTTTGTATTCACCATTGATTCCACAATAACCCACAATCTGTCTCTATGGGAGTTAATAAAACTTCTTAAGAAATTGAGACGGGAGAGGTTAAATATTAATAAATTTATTTTATTTAACTTAAATCATTAATTTTGGTATGTTATATATGTGTGTGTGTGTGTGTGTGTGTGTGTGTTGCACGAATTTCCGAAACGTGGAAACGTTGGGAACTTGGATACAAGTGTCTGGAACGAGTAGAAGTTTCCCCCAAATTTGCAGGAAATGTAAGTTGGGAGCGACAATATTATATATTAAAAATATATAAAAAAATATTGTAGATTATGATGTATCGAGATAATGAAATTTTTTAAATTTTATTTTATTTCAATAAAATTGAAGGTCAATCTAGGACAACATTGCTCCTACTCTAACAACTACAATATCAAAATTACTAATTTAATTTGTACTAATAATTATATGAATATATTTAACACAATATGAAACTTTAATATCCATAAAGATTCGATTAGAAAATGAGAAACAAAACACATATAAAAAAATTTAACATCTTTTTAAAATTAAACTTTACATAAATAAACTTCAAACATCTTTGTAAATTTGAAGCATTATTCTTGTTCTCATTGGAAAAAGATAAATAGTACTACTCTTGTAATATGAAAATACAATAAAAATCAATGATATGGTTGGCTGATAACAACAACAGATTGGAGCAAATGCTTACCAGACGAGGTATTGATTTATTCGACTTTCATGTTTAGTCTAGGCCTGAAGGGAAACATACATGCATTAAAAGTTTTTCATATCCACAACTATAAAGTGAGTATTATTAAGTTTTTCTATTTAAATAATTTTTGAAATAATATTTACCAGTAGTTTAGTCTTTGTTTTATAATTTGAAATAATATTTACCTGTGGTTTAGTCTTTGTTTTATAATGATATTTTGAATAAATATAATATAAATATTTGTAAGAAATTGCGTGTTTGTAATAATGGAATAAAAACATTTACATTTTAATTTAATAATATCGATGGTTCTTATTAATACCAAAAATATAATTTTAATTTAAAGATCTCTATTTTGGAAACTAGTTCCCAAGCTCCCATTTCCTTGATGTTGAAGCTCCCAAAAAACTTTCAAGTTCCCAAAATAGTTCTCAACCAATTGGGGACGTTTCGTACCCGTTTCCAAGCTCCCAAAACGTCGAGAACGAGTTTCAAAGATGTTGGAGATGTTGGGAGCAGTTCCCGTGCAACTTTACACCATTGCCAATTAGTAAAGTCTTTTCGCTTGCATGGGAGAGGTGCAAGGCTTAAGACTCCCTCTCCCCCCAACCCCCATGTTTCACCACATTAATATGAAATTAGGGTCCATAGCTCCCCATAAATCAATCAAAAGTGTTACACATATCAAAGGAAAAAAGTCGAAATTTTTTCATTTTCAATTAAAAATTATTTACATAGTACACTAACACTTTATTTTACATCAATCTTCTCCTTCAATGGTTCTCTCTTAATCAAATAGAACCCCACAACCTAATAAAAAAATCCTTCTATATCTTGACAATGTTCTTTAATAATTTCTTGAGTTACCTCACATAGTTAGTTTTCCTTTGTTACTTCAAAGGCATATGCTAATAGGTAAACATCTTGTAATGCTCATATGCCACACCGAGGTTATCTCTTTACTTATGTTTCTTTCGTCAATTATTGATTTGCTTGATAATTGTTTCCTAATTATAATGTATAGTAAAACTACATTTTGATTGTTACCTTTCAAGGTTATTCTGAAAGTGTTTACACCATGTTTTGGGTTGCCTCATGTGTAGTGTATGGATGACCTTTGGTTTTTCCATGATGGTAAAATGCAGTGGGTTTTACTTGCTTGTTGATTGCTAGGCCTTGTATGGATGTTCATATGGCATTCTTCCTTGGAGCATTGGAGACATATGGAGTTTGGTGACTTCTTCATGATGGCCACATGGAGGTTGGTTGCTTTCTTAGGAGGATGAATTGCTTTGGAGGAGGAGATTTGGGAATCTCAAGGAGGGCATTGAGTCCTAGATGACAGAGGCACACTTGGTTGCTTGCATGGAGGATTGTACTTGACTTGATGATACTTTTGTTGAGTGAATGAACATGTAGGTGTAATGGACCTAAATGAGCACATGGCTTTGGAGGAGCCTTGGAAGCTTGTGGAGGAGGAACATTAGACACATTGTGTGGAGAGCTCATGCCTTGGAGCCTTGGTTGTTGGACGTCTTCACCTTGAAGCTTAAGATGTGCCACTTGTAGAAGGAGCACTTCACTTGTGGGCATATCTTCTGGATAGGTTGCTTGTAGTGGATCATGACCACCTTGACCTACCTTACGTCTCATATAAATAGAGGACAAAGGGAATCATTTCATGTCATCATCATTGTACTGTATTCTTTGTACTTGTCTTGTAGGGAGCAATATGCTCAAGTTCGTAAGGAAACCCTAAGAGAAGACATGAAGAAGAGAGAGACATCTTGATTGTATTTGGAGAGATTGCTCTTGTGAGATGCTAAGGTTTTATCTTGTGAGAAAATGATGCTAGAGGTGATAATCACTTACACATTATGTAGTAAACCTTGATAAATATAAGAGAGAGTAAACCACAAAACTTAAAAAACAAACCCTTAAACTCCAAATATATCCAAAACATTCATCACGAACAAAACAAAAATATAGAGAAAAGAACCCTTAATGTAGGGTAAAACCATCAAATACTCCTTATGAAATGAATCACTCCACAAGACATGCTTGCTACAAAATAATACAATTCAACACACATCCAATACAATGATATTCATGTGTATTTATACTTTCTAATGAGTATTCTTAGGGGTCTACGCCAACCATCCCTTAGTATTATATTATTTCATTTTAATCACATAGTGGGTCTATTCCATTATTATGACCACATTACATTCATTATCCAGTTGGGTACTTCCCTAGGTACCCCATATTATCCTCCCTAGGTACATTACATTGCATCTCCCTTGGCACATTTTATCCTCGAAACATGGGAAGAAGTCATATAATATGACCTACTAAGAAATGTAGTCAATTGGTACCATGCACAAGCATCTATCAATCGTAGAGAAATGTGGACATGGGGTCCAACAGTGGCCTTTCCTCGATATTGATTTTGGTTTCTTCTTGGGATCCATATCTTCACCATGCTACTCAAATATCTCCATACATTGCTTTTAGTCTTCCATGTGCTATTGGTTTCCTCTCTAGTGACACTCATGCCCTTGCCTTGATGACTATTTTTTCTCTAAGTGATGGAATTGGAAATATACAACAACCTTAACTATCGATTATTCTTTCTTTGACTCTTCAAAATGTACTTCCTTAGCTTATACTTCATGTTTATGTCCTTCTTAGGGATTTTCTTCAAGTTCTTATATAGGCTCTTCTTTTGATTCAACCATGGACTCTTCATCTGATGTGGTACTGCAATTTGTTTCTTTGCAAGGACTTCTACGTGTGCCTCCTTGGGCCCTTCCTATTTAATAAGAAAAATATCTTGCAATGTAATTTTATTTTTCTTATACCAAAGCTTCAAAAACTTCTTCTACAAATTTGAACATTTTCACCCTCAACCAATGTGCTTTGAATATTCTTTGTGGGTATTTGTAATCTTTTAGCCAAGTTAACATCAATGGAATTATTCTTGCAACTAGCGTTAATAGAAACAATGACATTTGATAAATCTATGATTATGTCCTTCCCTTACAAGGAAAATTGAACTGCTTTCAACTATTTAGGCATGTTAATTAGTCTTAGATCCTCCTCATCTCAGCAATGGAAACCAATTATAAACAAAGTCAAGAAAAAATTCAATAAGTGGGTAGCCCATTGGTTAAATCTAGTTGGTTGTCTAGTACTAATCAAATCAACACTCTATGCTCTTCCCATATATCAAGATTCAATTTTCATCACTTTTGGCTCCAAAATGGATTACCTCTCAGCTGGTGCAAGCACTCCACAATTTTATCTGGCAAGGGGCAAAAATTAACACCGAAAGATTTCATTTAGTTAACTGGACAATTGTTCGAGCTCTTAAATCAAATGGGAGCCTTGGCATAAAAGTTCCTATGCTTGTGAATTTTGATATGTGAGCCAAATTATTATGGAGGTTAACCATTAGGAAGTATGACTAGTGGAAAAAAATATTGCATGAGGAATATTTAGATAGACCAAGGCAAATGAGTCTAGATCTTCCCTTCGCTCAAGAGGCAGGTTCACCAATCTAGAAGTTGTTGGGATTTGGGTACCTTGGAAAATGGTCCCCATGTGCTTGAGTCTCTAAGCACAAAGGGGGAGACTATTACCCTTGTACTATGTATTTTGTGTCTAATTTCACTTTGACTTAGGAGATTTAAGTCAAAAGTGAAATTTAGTCATTTTAGCCTAAAATGACAATTAATTCACAATGTGGGTGAATTAATAGACATAAAGTGAGAATTATGGAAATTATGGAAACTTAAGTGAAGTGGGTTTTGAGTTGAAATTTATGTGAGATGATCTCAACCATTGATTAGGGATGAGATGATATGATCTCATCCATCCATCATTTAGGTTTCCTTATGCTTCCTAAAGGAGGGTGCAAGGGGCAAAGGAGGCTTCATTCCTTGTTATGTTCACTTGAGGAGAAGGAGAAAGGGCAAGAGGATGAGAACARTTGCATTGGGAGAGGAGAGCTTGGGCGCATGCTTCCATGGAGAGAGGCATCTAGCTTAGGCCTCAGTTATTTGATGGTGATCACATCTGCTAGGAGGAGGGTGCACCATAGGAGTGGGTGCACAGCTACCTAGTAGCAGTTTCGCTTGGAGGAAGCCAGTTCTGACTGTTTCAGTGGAGAGGCAGCACATGAGAGTACATTCCTGTGGAAGGATTTATTCATTAGGTCAAAGAAGAAGGAGAGCGCTTCATTTCAGTGGAGAGAGCAACAAAGGGAGAGGGTGCACCTGAGTTTGGGCACATATCTCACTGGATCTTGTGGCAAGGCTCATGAGGAGCTTGCTATGTATACAGGTTCTGTTGTATTGTATTACTTGTTGTATCTCATGCTTTGATCATCATTATATAGACATATATCCCAAACTGGTTTTCCCCGGGGGGGGGAGTTTATCCAGGGTCATGTTGACCAAAAATACCTCTGTCAAATTTATGCATGCTTAGAAGTGTAGAACAACATTTTAAAGTTCAAAAATCTAGAGGTAGTGTTATGTGTTTTAATGTATTATGCATGTGCTAACATTGAGTAAAGAAAACACTTGCAAGGGCACCTTAAAAGAGCACTTAACCATTAAAATATTGAGAAGAAAGTTTGGTGACTGTTTGTTGTCCTAAAAAAACAAGAGAAGACAACCACACAGTTGAAACTTAGAGCCATACTAAGTTCAAGGACAAACCTTAGGTGGCAGCCTCATAGGATCTCAGAAAATCTACATGGTATTAGAGCCAAAGGTGGCTGATTTGCTGATTTGGGAACACTTTTGTGGGCAGTTCTGTGAGGTTTTATATCAAATTTGTTGGATGTTTTGGACAGCAAGTTTTCATTCCAAAACAGTGGGTAAACTTAAGATCTGAAGGCACCTCACATTCAGTGCCAGTTGGAGAGCTTAGGGAAGACTTTGGACAACTAGTTGACAATGTTTGTGGATAGTTGTGGGCAGATTTGTTGGGTTGATTTTTGACACTTGTGGACAACCTCTTTTCACACCTGTGTGGACAGGAGGTACAACCTCTTTTCACACCTGCGTGGACAGAAGGTACAACCTCTTTTCACACCTACTGACTAGGAGTGAGGTCGGGGTTTCGCTTGCCTCTTTTCACACCTGTGTTGATATGAGTGAGGCAGTGTTCCTTTGCATTTGGAGCATCAAAGTGAGTGAAGTTTGACAGACATGTCAGTATCTCAGATGCGTGTGGAGAACAGGCTAGCCAGGGCTAGCAATTGGTCGCCTTGGAAGGCAAGGATGGTCTTTGTCTTAGAGGACCTCGAGCTATGGAACATAGTCGAGGCGGTTGTTCCAGTCATTCCTGTCACTACTCTCGTCTTGGTGGCAGAGTTCAGGAAAATGAACAATAAGGCAAAGAGGACCATTTGTGATGTAGTCAAAGATCATATCATACCCCATTTGATTGGGAAGACTTATGCATACAAGATGTGGGCATCTCTATGCAAGTTGTTCAAGAGCTATAATGAGAACCGGAAGTTGGTTCTTCATGATCGACTGAGGAGCATTCACATGCTCGAGGATGAGTCGGTTACATCATTCCTTGGTAGATACACCCAGATCAGAGACAATCTTGGAGCCGTCGGAGAGGTGGTGAACCATAACTCTTTGGTGAGGACAGTTATGAATAGCTTCACCAAATCTTGGGGTCCATTCGTACGCGGCATTGTTGCCAGGGAGGTTATGCTTACATGGGAGAGGATGTGGTATGACTTCGTCCAGGAGGAGATTAGGCTTGCAGCCGAAGCTTCTGGATAGCAGCAACAACAACAGTCGATTTCGGGTGTTGAGGACTTTGCTCTTTGGACAAAGGGAAAGAAGAAAACTGGTCATGGAGGTCGGCAGGGTCCCAAGTTTGGGGCCCTACCATAGAGAGGAGAGAGCAATAGCAATAGTGGGCAGAAGAGAGACATGAGCACAGTGAGATTCTTTTCTCGTGGAGAGATGGGTCACTATGCAGGACAATGTCCCAAGAAGAAGAAGCAACAATAGGATGTGTCAGCAGCGACAACAGAGGAGATAGAGTTCAGTGATCAGTTTGCAAGAGAGTGTGCATTTGTGACTACCTTGTCTGCTATTACATCATCCAACACTAGATGGGGAGACAGAGTTGATGAGGACCGACTTACTCACAACAGTGATTCAGAGGGAGAAGAGACTCAGTGTCCCTAGACATCTTCAGAGTGGGTGATTGGTCCACCCAGTATAGCTACAGTTTCAGAGCAGCCAAGCAAACAGAGAGTTGGTGCTATAGCTTCAGTGCATCAGAGGTTGATGAGGAGGAGTAGCAGGGCACCACGAAGGCTTGAGCCTCACTTAGCTTCTGAGACGGGCAGATCAGGTTCTGGATCCACTTCAGGTGGAAGTTACTTGGCGAGAGGCCAAGTTGATGACTCTTGGTGAGACACCAAGAGGGGGAGACTCTTGGTGAGATGCCAAGAGTAGGTGTAAATCCTTGGTGGGATACCAAAGTGGAGATCTTCGGTGTGATGTCAAGATCTAGGTGATCTTGGATAGATGGAGAGTCAGTTCCATTTATAGATCACACAGATTGAGCAGATCTATGACAGAGTCCACTTTCAGTGATCAGGGTACAACCATACTCACCGAGCATATGCTAGGAGGCAACCATGTCCACTATAGGGATGATATTGGTGGTGATGAGCACTTTCCTCGGTAAGAGGGAGTGTTGGGATTTAGGTACCTTGGAAAGTGGTCCCCATGTGCTTATGAGTCTATAAGCACAAAGGGGGAGACTATTACCCTTGTACTATGTACTTTGTGTCTAATTTCACTTTGACTTAGGAGATTTAAGTCAAAAGTGAAATTTAGTCATTTTAGCCTAAAGTGACAATTAATTCACAATGTGGGTGAATTAATAGACATAAAGTGAGAATTATGGAAACTATGGAAACTTAAGTGAAGTGGGTTTTGAGTTGAGATTTATGTGAGATGATATCAACCATTGATTAGGGATGAGATGAGATGATCTCATCCATCCATCATTTAGGTTTCCTTATGCTTCCTAAAGGAGGGCGCAAGGGGCAAATGAGGCTTCATTCCTTGTTATGTTCACTTGAGGAGAAGGAGAAAGGGCAAGAGGATGAGAACAATTGCATTGGGAGATGAGATCTTGGGCGCATGCTTCCATGGAGAGAGGCATCTAGCTTAGGCCTCAGTTATTTGATGGTGATCACATCTGCTAGGAGGAGGGCGCACCATAGGAGTGGATGCACAACTACCTGGTAGCAGTTTCGCTTGGAGGAAGCCAGTTCTGACTGGTTCAGTGGAGATGCAGCACAGGAGAGCACATTCCTGTGAAGGGATTTCTTCACTGGTCAAAGAGGAAGGAAAGGGCTTAATTTCAGTGGAGGGAGCAACAAAGGGAGAGGGTGCACCTGAGTTTGGGCGCATATCTCACTGGATCTTGTGGAAAGGCTCATGAGGAGCTTGCTATGTATATATGTTCCTTTGTATTGTATTACTTGTTGTGCCTCATGCTTTGATCATCATTATATAGACATATATCCCAAACTGGTTTTCCCCGGGGGGGGTTTATCCAGGGTCATGTTGACCAAAAATACCTGTGTCAAATTTATGCATGCTTAGAAGTGCAGATCAACATTTTAAAGTTCAAAGATCTAGAGGTAGTGTTATGTGTTTTAATGTATTATGCATGTGCTAACATTGAGTAAAGAAAACACTTGCAAGGGCACCTTAAAATAGCACTTAACCATTAAAATATTGAGCAGAAATTTTGGTGACTGTTTGTTGTCCTAAAACAACAAGAGAAGACAACCACACAGTTGAAACTTAGAGCCATACTAAGGACAAAGACAGACCTTAGGTGGCAGTCTCATAGGACCTTAGAAAATCTATAGAAGCTACTTCATACCTCCCAGGCAATACTACAATCCAAGCTTACTTGGATCCCAGGAAATGGGAAAAAAATCAAATTGTGGACTTACAGTATAATGGGATAAGCCCCCCTTTTGTATAATTTGGAACTCACTCTAATTCGGCTTTGGTTAACTTAGCAAAACAAACTTACACTTCATGATATTTCATCTTGGGCAGATGAAGGAGATTAGGCTGGATGGAATTTTGGGCATCCACCAAGCCATCTTAACCAATATATCAATCACCTTGAACAATTTTTGAGAGGATGTGCCCCACAAAGGATGTCACTTCTAGATAGGAGAAGATGGGGGGATACCAAATACACAATGAAGCAAGAATATTAGTATTAACTGACAAATGACAACTATCCACCAAAAACCACTCTATGGAAAAAAATATAGCATATAGATGAGCTTCCAAAAATTAATATGTTTTGTTGGACCCTGACCCATGGGAAAATTAAAGTGATCAAAGTGATAAAAAACAATATCTCGGTATAGAAGAATGAATTGTAATAGAAAATATATTTTTCTAGGCCGAATTTGTAAGTGGCCCATTTTTGTAAGTGGCTTATTAAATGGATGTTATCTCTCTATCTTATCTAATAGGTAATCCTAAAGTCTAGACATTGTAAATGTTGTACCTTATCTAATAGATAATCCTAAAGTATAGACATTGTAAATGTTGTATTTTATCTAATAGGTAATCCTAAAGTATAGACATTGTAAATGTTGTAGAACACAAGTCTAAACATATGAAGTATTATTTTCTATTTTAGATTGATATAAATTATATTTGTGAATTGGCTTTTTGTTTTGAGATTGTTTGGTTAATTGGAAATTAGAGAAAATTTTAGGAAAATTAATATTTGATATTTAAAATAAAATTATTAATAATTGGTGAAAACTTTTGAAAATAAATGAAAATTTATATTTTTTATAATAAAAGATTATAAATTTTCAATATTTTATTATAAAATATATAATATGGATATAAGATGATTAATATACTTATTCAGAATAATAATAAATATGGATATATATAAGATGGTACTTATTCAGAATAATAATAAATATTTAAAAAAAAAAAAAACATTTTTAATAAAAATAAGACCTACAAAATGTGTGAAAACAATAAATTTGAAAAAGCTTAGCTTACCAAAAAAAAATTACTCCATATTACCCCAAATATATTACAAACTAGCTTACTAAAAGTTACTCCATATTAACCCACATATATTACACACTGACTTACTAAAAGTTATTCCATATTACCCCATATATGTTACAAACAACTTGATGGTTGATAAAGTTGTTCAATATCAGAAAATACAACTTAATGGTTGATAAAGTTATTCATAAGTTGATAAAGTTATTCAATATCATAAAATATAATAGTATACGGGATTAACCATATATGTTACAAACAACTTGATGGTCAATAAAGTTGTTCAATATCTTAAAATATAATATATAATAGTATAGGGGATTAATATACTTATGGAGATAAGATAAGTAATGGGAATAATAATAAATATTTTTAAAAACCAATTTTAATAAAAAAAAAAAAAAAAACCTATATAATGTGTGAAAATAATATATATAATGTGGAAAACAATAAATATGTGAAAGCTTACAAAAAAGTTACTTCATATTACCCCACATAATATTACAAACTGGTTTACAAAAAGTTACTCCATACTACTCCACATATATTACAAACTGACTTTCTAAAAGTTACTCCATACTACCCCACATATGTTACAAACAACTTATATTACAAACTGGCTTACTGAAAGTTACTCCATACTACCCCACATATGTTACAAACAACTTGATGGTTGGTAACGTTGTTCAACATGGAATGTTGTTATTCATTCCAACAAGGTTCAAATCTCAGTCAAAATAAGAAACATGAAATAGTAACAGTTATTATCTCCATTCCAACAAGGTTCAAGTCCCAATCCAAATAAGAAAACATGAAAAACAATCCATTCCAACAAGGTTCAAGTCCCAGTCCAAATAAGAAAACATGAAACAATTAGCGGGGCGTGGAGGGGATTAAGATTTCTAGTTGCTTGTTGTTCAGTCCTAGGCTCAACTATCGATAGATACTTTGTAAGTGCAGTCAGTAAATTACCAAAGAGTCGGAAGATATTCATGGATCAACTGTCGTAACTACTAACCTGATGAAGCCTTATGAGGAGGCGGCTCAACCTAAGATTCTTTTTCAGAGAGCTTTTGTTCCTTTCACTTTAGAAGTGAACCGTTCGACTGAGTTGATAGTTACACCTATATCCGAGAAGGGGGAAGGCGTGGTTGGTCTTAATGCGTGTGTAGTATCCCAACCTTCTATACCTAATAATGTTGAATACACTCTGCATGGACCCATCTTAGATGAGGACCTTCATCTTAATCTATCGTTTCATCCTTCTGCTCTCGTTCGCTGCCCTCCGGGGGTTGTAGGGGGAAATAGCCCATGGTTTAGTTGTTAAGCAAGCTAGCAAGAGTTGTTGATCAATCAGCTATAGTTAATGAGTAAGCAACAAGCTAGAGTAGTAGTTCCAGCTAGAGTTGTTCCTATAGTTGATGAGCAAGAAACAAGCTAAAGCAAGCATCAAGCTATGTACCTACCTCTACTATTAGTAATACTTGTTCAGATACAAGTTTGATAGTTGCCTTTATTTATAGTGCTACTTGTAGTGAAACTTTCATAGTATATGGGTAAATGAATGAATCTATAACTAGGTCATTTGCTAGATGGATCAACAACTGTTTCAATTGGAATGGGAACTCGAACTATAAGATATGTTGCTCCCACCTCAGATGCTTCTGAATCAATGATTAGGACTAGAATATGATTTGATGCTACTTGCTTTACTCTGACTTAATTCAATAGGCGGTGAAAGTTCTATTGTTGGTGTTGCATATGGAGTATAAATAGGCTCTAGCAGGAACTTGGTGCTTTATTCAGATGAACATAGATAGATGATATGAATCAGGGGTTAATGAGGTAAACAAGTGCAGGATCTGTTACTAGAACTAGAGACACTTTAACAAGTTCTAGATTAACTGATTGAAAGTAAACAACTTAACTTGTACCTAGGTATCGATATCTATCTTTAACTAAAAGGGATGCCGATAGCATTGAATTTGGATCTGGAAGAGATGGTGGATCTTACTATTTGAGGAAAACCTTACCTTCCCTTCACTTAGGTAAGTGTCACCTCAGGATTTATAGGTAAGTGTCACCTGATTTATATTAGGTAAAGTCAATAGTGAGATCAATAGAAATACCTTCATTAGCAAGATGCAATAGCAATATGAGTAATAGGATAGGATCACTAAGTGTAAGTCACTTATCAGTGTCATGGGTCGAAGAGTGCCAACAGCTCGATCGACAGAAGGAGGTCGAGGAGCTATGGTTTCCTAGGCTCTCGGGTTATCTATATTTCCTTGTATCATTACATAGGAGTAGCTATGAGTTCCCTATCAAGATAAAGCTCCCTCAATTTGACCTAATTAAAAATGCACTCTATCTATATTCGATAGTCTTGGTCTGATAGTAGCTCGGGCATAAGAGCGTCAACCTAGTAGCTCCTAGCATAGTTTAATCAAGGAACATAGCATATTATAATAGATAGTGGATAAGTTCCCTATTGCTACAGGTTTGACTAGGTGGTAAACTTTGTTTGATGTTGTTTGTTCTGGTACAATGGGATTTGGATCTATAAAAGGATCTGGCTCTAGTGCTAGGACTTAAACTGATGCTGAGTGGAGATTTGATCGAAACCAGCTATCAAAAGAACGCATCGTGCAATAAGATTTCGTTCGTACCCTTTATAGATTCTATTTATATTCTCTTTAGATTCTCAGTCCAACCATCTAACCAGTGAATGTTGCCAAATAATTCAACTAGCGCTCTGAAAGTAATTCTCGATTAGATACCTTGATCTGCTACTAAACCATGATTTACTCACATTTCAGAGTCTATTTACTCGAAAATGCCTTCAATAGTAATGAACCCCGATCATCAACCTACTGAATGCAAATGGGAGCATTCTATGGCCAAGCTTTATTGGCAAACTCCAGACCTGGGGTTTTTCAGCTAGAATTACAGCTGAGGCAGGTATGATCGGTCAAAGGGTTAGAGTTTAGGGAGAATAAATTCTGGGTGAAGCCGACTTCCCTAATATACGATCCTAAAACCTCAAAAGGAAGGGGAATTTATACACAGTTAGGGTTAGGAACAAATGAATGAACTGATCTATTTACCTTTCTTGACGACGTTGTGATCGACTCTGAGAAGGACGACTTTGTCTTTAAGATCGGCCTCCTGCAGCAGAGGCAACCTCGGATCGAGCTTCATTTGCTCCATTCCATCGTCCACAATGTAACCCGCACGCATGCCATTCTCTGGATTATACTTCGCCATTGTTGCTGATTCCTCTTCACTCGCTTTTTCTGGGCATCGACTCTCTTGCTTAAGAATCCCACCAAATTTATCGGCGACGCCTCAAATTCGTCGACGCTTGTCTTGTTCCGTTTGGATTTCAGATAGACCGCGGCGTTGCAAACTTGTGTGCCGGGAAAGAATTCAGTCGGTAAATGGTAATAACTTTTCCGTGCACTGTATCAAGTCTGGCTTCTAGAATTTGGCGATTGTCCAGGCGGCACGTTGTGGAGGGCTTGATGGGCTTGATTTGAACAGCTGTGGAATACTTTATTTCTTGTTTCTCAAACCGGATTGTCGAACACAAACCGGGGCGCCGCCACTCTAAGGCGGTGGGAGTCCGGTATTGCCGACTAGATGGCGGGAAATATGAGCATCTCCACCTTCGCCAAGTGTGTTGACACGTCAGTTCAGCTATTTGTGATGAGTCATCAACTTTGAATTAATGTTCGAGAATAAATAGGATCATCACTACCTTCTCCAAGTGTGTTGACACGTCAGTTGAGCTGTCTGTGATGAGTCATCGACTTTGAATAAATGTTTCAGAATAATGTAATCTTGCGGGACTTTGGTTGACCTTTAGACTTAAGAGAGCGACGGCCGCTCATCATCTAGAAGTTCGAGAAAATACTATCACCTCGTACATGTTTTCATGAGAGTTTTTTCATAATAAACATAGAAGAAGGTTAAATGTTTACTATTATATATTATAGTATTTGTGAAATATTAATATTTGAAATGTGAAATTTCATCATTGAAAATGATTTTTATAAAAAAATGGTTTCCTACTCATTATTTTGAAAAGCCATAAAAATATTAATTTATATTATGTGTAATTTACTTTTTTTTTTTTTTTTTTTTTTT